>JAHKKF010535172.1:12591-31363 GCA_019740295.1 Labeo calbasu | reverse complement strand
GAGCTGAACTCAAAGATCTAAGACTTTTTCTATGTACACAAAAGGCCTATTTCTCTCAAATATTGTTCACAAATCTGTCTAAATCTGTGTAAGTGAGCTTCTTTTTTTCCCGAGATAATCCATCCACCTCACAGGTGTGGCATATCAAGATGCTGATTAGACAGCATGATTATTGCACAGGTGTGCCTTAGACTGGCACAATGCCACAGATGTCACAAGTTTTGAGGGAGCGTGCAACTGGCATGCTGACTGCAGGAATGTCCACCAGAGCTGTTGCCTGTGAATTGAATGTTCATTTCTCTACCATAAGCCATTTCCAAAGGCATTTCAGAGAATTTGGCAGTACATCCAACAAGTCTCACAACTGCAGACCACGTGCAACCACACCAGCCCAGGACCTCCACATCCAGTATATTCATCTCCAAGATCACCTGAGACCAGCCACCCAGACAGCTGCTGCAACAATCGGTTTGCATAACCAAAGAATTTCTGCAAAAACCGGGAAGCTCATCTGCATGCTCATCGCCTCATCGGGGTCTCGACCTGACTGCAGTTGGTTGTCGTAACTGACTCGAGTGGGCAAATGCTCACATTCGATGGCATCTGGCACTTTGGAGAGGTGTTCTCCTCACGGATGAATTCCGGTTTTCACTGAACAGGGCAGATGGCAGACAGCGTGTATGGCGTCGTGTCGGTGAGCGGTTTGCTGATGTCAATGTTGTGGATCGAGTGGCCCATGCTGGCAGTGGGGTTATAGTATGGGCAGGCATATGTTATGGACAACGAACACAGGTGCATTTTATTGATGGTATTTTGAATGCACAGATATACTGTGACGAGATCCTGAGGTCCATTGTTGTGCCATTTATCCACGACCATCACGTCATGTTGCAGCATGATAACGCACAGCCCCATGTTGCAAGGATCTGTATACAATTCCTGGAGGCTGAAAACAACCAAGTTCTTACATGGCCAGCATACTCACCGGACATGTCACCCATTGAGCATGTTTGGGATGCTCTGAATCGACGTATATGACAGCGTGTTCCAGTTCCTGCCGATATCCAGCAACTTCACACAGCCATTGAAGAGGAGTGGACCAACATTCCACAGGCCACAATCAACAACCTGATCAACTGTATGCAAAGAAGATGTGTTGCACTGCGTGAGGCAAATGGTGGTCAAACCGGATACTGACTGGTTTTCGGACCACCCCGGACCCCCCCAATACAGTAAAACAGCACATTTTAGAGTGGCCTTTTATTGTGGCCAGCCTAAGAGACACTTGTGCAATAATAATGCTGTCTAACCAGCATCTTGATATGCCACACCTGTGAGGTGGATGGATTATCTCGGCAAGGAGAAGTGCTCACTAACACAGATTTAGACAGATTTATGAACTATATTCAAGAGAAATAGGCCTTTTGTGTACATAGAAAAAGTCTTAGATCTTTCAGTTCAGCTCATACAAAATGGGGGCAAAAACAAAAGTGTTGCGTTTATAATTTTGGAAAGGGTATATCCATTTTCATGTTTTTTAATCTTGTAATCCAAAGTTGCCAAACTCCTTATACATACAGTATCTCACAAAAGTGGGTACACCCCTCACATTTCAGCAATCATTTTAGTATATCTTCTCAAGGGACAATATATATATATTTACCCTACAATTTAACTCAACATACAGCCATTATTGTCAAAACAGCTGGCAACAAAAGTGAGTACACCCTACATTCTTAAAAATAAAGGTGCTTCACGGTGCCATAGAAGAACATTTTTTTGTCTAAATGGTTCCATAAAGAACCTTTAACATCTGAAGAACCTTTCTGTTTTACAAAAGGTTCTTTGTGGTGAAAGAAGGTTCTTCAGATTACAAAAAGTTAAGAAAGAGATGATTCTTTAAAGAACCTTTGACTGAATGGTTCTTCTATGGCATCACTTGAGCGTAATGGTAGTTGAGCGTAAATGCTCACAGGGTGCATTATGGGATTGAAAGCGGTGCGGAGAAAGCGTTAAGAGCGACTGAGAGCACTCACTGCCAATAGAAAACAATTTAAAAAAAGCAGTGGCGTGGTAGCGCTGCCGTGGCACTGAACGCAGATTTGACGCTGTAGTGGAAAAGCACCGTTAGAGCCCCAATCAGACAGAATGCGTTGTGCCTCGCGTTTTCAGACCTAAAAAACACGTTCGGTGTGATCAGGGCCTTATTCGGTTCTTTTTGAGACGGACGTGCTACGTCAGCTGTGCGTTCTGCATCATTAACCTGGAACTGAAGTGTAATTAATTCAGTTTTGTGAACCGGTGTTGTGCCCATTTTCGACCCCCGCCCCGTTGAACCGCCTCGTTGAAATCACTACGTGATTGCCTAATCCTAACTCCACCCCTAATCCTAACCCCTCCCCCACACCTAACCCTAAACCTACCAATACTGGGGGGGTAGTAATCTGGCGGGGGTCAGAATTGGGCTCAACACTGGCTCAAAAGAACGATTCTTTCAAGAAGTGAACATTACTAGACATCACTAATTTCAATACTACGCGCTTAATAATATTAGTATTCACAATAATAATAATAATAAGAAGAAGAACAATGTATTAATGACACAAGGAAAGTTTGGTATTTTTACATGATGGTTACACCACATGATTTTTAAAATGGTATAAAAATGTTCAGAACCACATGAAACTAACATATTCAGTAGCCTGTGCGGCCTACATTACATATCTGCATAGAAAAGTTGTTTAAGGGCAGAGCTTGTTAATGGAAGATTGCTTAATCTTTTGCCAGTAATGTGCTGATAAATTGTGCATAATTAGACCATGAATGTGTGTTAAAAACTTTAAGTAATTTCTGATTAGGTTAGCATTTCTTCAGCATGTTTAATAATATATTGGCTCAGTTTCTGAGAAAGCCATTAGTCACCAGCTCTTTGGTCAATGTAATCTTGCTCTTTTTGATTATGTAAATGTTTCGGTACAGACGCCTTTAATCACAAATAGTGATATGCATGAGTTTCACTGTATGATCGATTTATAATAGCATAGTTACTGTAAGCGAAAAAGATGAGGGGTGTGCAGAAGTTCAGGTGTTTATGACTACATCTTAAAGATAATGATGGCCATGATGAGATAAGATTCTTGGGTATTTCAGAGGACTAGATGAGGAGTTGATAGTTGTACTATATAATTTCTTTTTAACTTAAATCTGTGCACTTTCAAAAGTAACCCATTGATGTAACCCATCAAGTTGACTAAAAAATAAAGCAATTTCTCTGTTAGATTTTCTAATCTCATAGAGGTTAGACATTAGGTATCATGATATAACCAACAAGACATGTACGCATCTACTATCTGAACCTGAAAATGTTCAGCCTCCACTGGTTAATAATTGATCATTCAGCCACGCAGTGTGTTGTGGCAAGTTTCTAAAGAATAACGTGGTTATCACATGAACTAAAAGATAGTGGCAAATATCCAGGCAGTTTCCTTGGTGATACACCCAAGAATGACGTTTCGACAATTTCAATGGCTACTGCTGTACTTTTAGTCTTTAGAAAATCTGACATTCAAGCCTAATAATCATGTTTACACCTGCAGCTAAAAGTGCTACAGATCCATTGACTCTGATGGAGTTGGTGCATTGAAAGTATATGCCTGGTAAATTCAATGGTGTTTTTTTTTAAATTAAAGTTACACTTTGTCATGTAATCAAAGTTAAAAAATGTTAAGTCTTATAGATACATTTGCTGATGCTGTTGCAAGTAATATCCAGTCATTTCAATTGGTAATTCTATAAATCAAAAATTTTCACCATTTCACCATTTTTTCACCAAATTAAATTATATTTATTAACACGTTTTCAAGATTCCGAATGAATATGCTATAAAGCAGTTTTTAGTATAGCCAGGTACTGAACAGAATGGCTTTAAAAAGTTTCTCAGTCATTAAATTTGCTTTAGGATGTCTATTAAATGCTCCTGTAGTGAATAAACCCTAAATTTGTCATATCATAGCCATTTTCATTTTCTTTTGCTGCAAGCTGCAATGCCACATAGCACCTCAAGGTGTCCTTATAACCACTGTTACAGTATATACATTAATGTCTGGACCATAGAATGCAGTAGAAGATCTTTACTTCACTTAGATTACTCAGAAGGAAAAAAAATGTTAACTAAGATGCAGATAATGTGGCTGTTGAAATGTCCTCTTGGGCTTTACAGGAACCCAGTCTCACACTTCCCGCTGTACAAGTTGATCATTAATGACTCTCAATCTCAGATTTTTGACAGCTCTAAGTCACAAACACACTTTTATAATTAACTCCGAGAGGGTCACACCCATCTCTAGACGCACACATATAAGTGTGCACACACCTACGGTCACACACCTGCATGCGAGCATCTGATCCAGGTGCTGGTCCCTGGTCCACCGTCAAAATGGGTGAAGATTATTTCGGATTCTCTTTGGTTCGCAGTGAGAGCAGAAGAAATATCACCATATATGTTAACAATGCAGCGGACATCTCAGTGATTGTTATATATTTTCTAGTGGTTTTGGCTGTGGGAATATGGGTAAGTGGTCATTAGTTTCTTTCTACACGTAAAAGACTTTTCTACCATTGACAGACTTGTGAATTGTTAACCTTGCGTCAACATATAAATGTATAATGGCTGTGTGAGATTCGTCTAAAGACAGAATGAGGATGGTGACAGATTTTTGAAGAAAGTTATATTATAATATAACCTTTTTTTTTAAATGTAATAAAATATATCATGAATTTTTGTTAGTAATTGAAAGTAACTATTAATGAAGCTTCTATGTTTTTAAAATAAAAGTTTTAGAAATGTACTAAATTATTTACGATTTTTTTCATACAGTACTATTCAGTATTCTGAAATCAACATAAAAACATTTATACAGTCTTAGTCTCATTGAGGGCATTGACATTACTAGGATTTCTTGATAACACCACATTTTTCTACCTGTATTTGCACATCTGAAATCCATAAAAACCTCTTGAGAAAATTCAAACATATTTGATCAAATAAACAAAGCCATTGAACACCAGTCCATCAATCGTTAAGTCCACAATTGTGATGTGTTATTCTCAAATGTGTCTGATCTCACAGGTATGACGCCTTTTATAAAGTCACCTATGATTTTGTCTATCATTTTAAGTGTCTGGAACTATATGTATTTTGAATGAAATGGCTCTTTCTGTTTAAAGGCAATGGTACGGACCAATCGAGCCACAGTAGGAGGCTTTTTCCTGGCTGGCAGAAGTATGGTGTGGTGGCCGGTGAGTAAATGTGATCAGGATGGAAGATGACCATGCTTTAAACCTTAAAAGCATTTTGTTTTGTTCTCAAAATATGATGGACATTGACAAAATGACATTGCTTGATCGTTTTCTACATCAATAGTGATCAAGCAGTGGCAAATGTGGCGAATGTCTGTCATAATGTGCTATGCAAGACTGAAACGACCATAAAAGTAGAAGCTGATTATGTATCTATCAATAGCATGACCAGTGATTTCACATTATCACAGATATGGCATGATAATGACCATAACTGCCCCTCCATTTCAGAACCTTGATATCATGATAGGGTGAATGAAATCTTTTATGGGGCCATAATGCACTGATGACCAGATGTGACTGATATGCTTTGCTCAGTCAGTTTTTATGGAGCTGTCAAGCTTAGGCCACTGCTATCACCAATTTTTTAAAAGTTTTTATTTGTTATTATGAAGTTCATTGTTCCACTCATTATTGTTTGAATAACACCTCAGGCCATGCAGAAGAAGCAGTTTTTGTAGCTTATCATTATGGTGATTGTGTTGCTAGATATAGTCAAACAGTAGACAGAGTTAATGTATTCTGAAGCAATACAGTTCCCGCAATCCTATGCTAAAGTCTTACACTTTTGTAACCTTTCTGACATTCAAAAATGTCGCAGATCACATAGATTCAGGTTTCTGTTCAGTTTAAACCCACATATAGAATATTAAATGTTTGTAAATTAGTAAATATAATGTGAAGCAAATCTCAGTTGCATTCAACTTTAACTTTTTTTCTCCAGATTGGAGCCTCTCTATTTGCAAGTAACATCGGAAGTGGACATTTTGTGGGAATAGCAGGAACTGGAGCAGCTGCTGGTATTGCTATCGGAGGATTTGAGTGGAATGTAAGTTAAAAAATAACATTTATGATACAGTAGAATTTTTATGTGTGGGTGAATTTAATGTTTTAGCTTACTATTTATGATTATGGTTCATAAACATATCACTCTACAATTATTTTGCATATAAGCGAACAATATTACAAAAAAACAATTTGTTATGTCAACTTTAAATAATTTGTTACCCCGCTGCCTTAAAATTTTGAGTTCAGTCAACTCAAAAAAGTTTGGTCTACTTGAAATGTTAAGTTGTACTGGGTGATATATATATATATATATATGAGTTGATTCAACTTAAAATTTTAAGGCGGCTGGGTAACAAACCCAGGTTTTAAGTTTAACAAACCAAATTTTTTGTTTAGTCAACTCAAATATCCAAGTTGTCACTTAGTACAACTTAACATTTCAAGTTGACTAAACTTATATGAGTTGAGTGAACTTAGAATTTTAAGGCGGCAGGGTAACAAATTATTTTAAGTTGACTCAACAAATTGTGTTTTATTGTTAGACTATCAATAGCATTTAGTATTTACCTATTTATTTCAAACCAAATGTCTGTAATCACAATCTCAGTAATTTTTTCATTTGTTTCCTCAGGCTCTTGTTGTTGTGATTATTCTGGGATGGCTCTTCGTGCCCATCTACATAAAGGCTGGGGTATGCTTACATTTCTTCCTCTCTGAGAATTGCATTGCAGAACAAACGTTTTAAATACTGCCGACTTACACAACATGAATGTGCCGACCACTCTGATACTCTGCGGTATCATTTTTATGATTCTTTATTGTCTTTATCTGCAGGTTGTGACCATGCCAGAGTACCTAAAGAAACGTTTTGGTGGGCAGCGTATCCGTATCTACCTCTCAGTGCTCTCCCTGGTTCTCTACGTTTTCACCAAAATCTCTGTGAGTCCAAAATTTGCATCAAACCTTACAGAAAAGTACTAGTATCACATGGTAATTGCATGGTTCACTTGATAATTCATTCATTTAAATACTTATTTATTCATTAAAATATTATTAATGCAGGTTTTTGACCAATTATGAGAGACTACATGGACTATTTGTAATTAGGACAAGGTCCTCATTTCTGAATTAAAATTCATTTTTGCTGTCTGTCCAACCTTGTTTACATTAGATCTTCATTAAACACTGGCTGTAGTCTGACGTCCATTTTTAAATGGCCCTGTTATCCATGTGGAAATATCTTTTATTGCCATACGAAGTCAGACTAAAGTGGGGTTAAATTTCAAAGATAAGGACCTTGTTTTGAAACAGACAGTTCAAACATTTGCACCACGCCCCCATTTCTTCTCTTTCCTTTTTTCCCCCCTCTCAGGCGGACATGTTTGCAGGAGCCATTTTCATCAACCAGGCTCTGGGACTAAACATTTACCTGGCTGTGATTATTCTGCTGCTCATTACGGCTCTTTATACAGTAACAGGTCTGTTGACAAAAACACTACATACTTTAAAGCTTTTTTGGTTAAAAATTATCCAAAATCAATTGAGCAAGTACATAACCAATCAGTGTTCACAACTATCTCTTACATTAGCCCTGTTCACATCAGTAAGCTTGCAATAATGTTTGAGTTGTTCGGTTATTACGTCACGTCTGTATACATTAAGAAGGAGTCTATATTGTGGATGTTGCAGGTGGCAGATCATTTGTAGCCTCTTCTTACAGCAGCTAGAATAATTAAACTTGTAATTGTCATTTTAGAATGAGTTCTAAGGAACATTAAATTGTTTTTGTGGTTAAAAGAACATTTTTTTTCAATGATATTCGAATGGTAACACAAAACGCTAATACACACCAAATACATATAGTCACGCAATGGTGATGCCATCTGAGCTAACTTTGCAATGGTTAGATTTAATCATTATTGGTAGCACGATTTATTGTAAAACTTTTTTTAGGTTGGTCAGAACAAAACTGGCAGACGTGTCACTTACATGTTCAGATGACATTTTGGGTAAAACCTCTTACTTTGGACATACAAGATAATTTTGCAAATCTGTTTTCAAACAGAGATGGCGACAAAAGGAAAAACTTACATAATGAAGCTTTAAACTGACCCTGCACTGTATAGTTACATATTCTCAGTATAAATATATATAACATAGTGGTTTGCATTTTATACCTTCATTTCCTATGTTTCAGTTTTTTCATATTAAATCAGTCCAAAGGTTCAAAGTTAATTTTTATACAGACTCTGAAGTCAGTTTATACTACAACAGAGAGGGAAGTCAGGGGTTGTAGGACCATACAGTGGGTTGCTTATTGTGGCGTAATGTGTTATGGGTAATTGCCCGTACTGACAATAGATAATAAACCTGTAAGGCAAACTTTAATGCACTGCCACTTTAAATTTCTATCATCCCCTTGCTCTGTTGTGTAATAGATTTATCTCAGGAACAAACCAGCCCAACAATAAACTGGTTTGAAATCAGAAATCATCCTACCACCTGTAAATGCTTTCATGAGATTGTTTATATGCTGCTGTAACTGATAAACTGCAGTTGCTAAGGCTTTAGAGGCCCAAATAGCCCTGCCATGCAAACAATTTCTAAAATAAAATTTTGCTAATTTTTTTTAGAGAGCATTAAGTCAAAAATGTCATGGCGATACAACTGTCCTGATATTGTAGTAGAGAAAAAGAATGAAATTCTACACCATTTAATATATTAATAGGCTTTATTTCATTATTTCTCTCTTAACAAAACTCTTTACTACTTATTAACATTTGAAAAACTTTTTCAGCCAATCCAAAGTCCTGTGGTGCGACCAACATGTAAAAATGTGTAGAAAAAAAAAAAACATAATACAGGAAATTATATCATAGAAGGCCCCTGCAGACCCTCATTACTGTGGGTAAAGGTAAAAGTCTCTTAAAATTTCAGATAATTTGATATTTCATGAAAAGGCAAGTTTAGTTCACCCTTGTTAAAAAGAAGTACATATATATTTTAAAAATCTGTAGTTATATATAATATTGTGAGACAAAAACAGACTTAAGTGAAAAGCAAACATTTTTTTTTCTGTATTTACTGTATTTTTGACATTTGATTGCATGTTAACTGCAATGATGTGTATTAAAATTTATTTGTAATTAGTAATGATGAAATTTATGAAATATATTAACTTTAAAATGCAATATGGGGTATCACACTTAAATTATAATCAAGTACTTTACATGTCCTTTAGTATGTTAGTCAGCACACAAATAAGTACTTATTTTTAAGTAACCTTTAATTACATAACACTAAATTATTACAAAGTACACTTGTAAAATTTTATGAAACAGTCATCAATCTATTCTCTCTTAAAGTGGCCTTAGTTAATATTATACTTTTTCCAATTACAGTTTTTTACAGTTACAGCAGGTTTTAAAATTGTGTTTGTGTGTGTGTGGTCCTGGTAAATCCTACATTATAGGGACATGACAATATCCAAAATCTTTTTTTTGGCCCCCATGAGAAAACAAGCTTATAAATCACACAGAACAAAGGTTTTTGAAAATCTAATATTGCAGAAAAATTCGATTGAATCATTGGTTCACTTGATTCGTTCAAATGACAGAGAATCATTTAGAAATGATGTGTTGCGTCGATAAGGACAGCAGTTCTGCTATAATAGGTAATATCTGTGTCCAGTAAGATGTTTGACTTACAAAGTATGTAAAACTGATATCTGACAGATGATACTTTACAGATAAGGTGATCTTTAACAGATATCTTGCATCTGCTGTGAACAAACACTGATAGACATGTTTAAGATGTCAGTTTCACATACATTCTAAATCATAAACATCTTAAAGACCCTTTCTTAACATCTACAGTATTTGACATCTGATTGGAAACGTCCGATAGACATATTGCAGATGAGCAAACACTCTAAAAACTCTTGCAGATGTAAATGCAGATGTCAAATAGATGTCTCTGTGATTTACATGTGCTGTCAGCGTCGGGACAAAAACAGCACTTTGACATTGCTCTTGTATGATATCATTTTTGGCCCAATATTTTGAATTTTAGAGCACATAACTGCATTTATTGACTACATAGTTGTTGTAAATGTAAGATGACGTAGCTACAGGTCTGGGTGCAGGGCACGTGTTATTTTTCCACTAATGTATTTAAGTAAGGAAAGTATGATATTACTTATTCCTTGATGGTAACCCAACATGACATTTTTCATTAAACTGAAAACCTTCTTGACAATGTTATATATGTAATACAATTACATGGTTTCTTCTACAGGTGGTCTAGCTGCAGTCATCTACACCGACACCCTGCAGACCGTCATCATGGTTGTGGGGTCATTCATTCTTATGGGCTTTGGTATGTCTGTTCACTTTTTTGTCATTAAAACACTTTGGACACTGCTCAGTGACTACCTGATTTAACATGAACTGTTTTCTTGCAGCGTTCAATCAGGTGGGAGGCTATGAAAATCTTCAAGAACTATACATGAATGCGACCCCATCAGTGGTGGGTGTGAACATCAGTGAAAAGTGCTACACTCCTCGCGCAGATGCCTTCCACATCTTCAGAGACCCCATCAAAGGCGATCTACCTTGGCCCGGACTGGTCTTTGGTCTTACTATCCAGGCCGCCTGGTACTGGTGCACTGATCAGGTACTGATCCATTTATAAAGGCTACTGGCTAAAGGGTCATTCACACCAAGGACACTAACAATAATTGTAACAATAGCTAAAAAGTTTTAATGAACATTCATAAAAACTATATGAGAATAGTGAAGTCCACACCACAACTATAGCAATAGCAAAACAGAGGAATAATATCATTGGAATGACTTTCAGAACTTTTTTTTATGTGATGAACAAAATATTGGAAGCCCCATCAACAAGCATGGCCCACCAGAGTGAGGATACGTTGGGCTAGCATCGCTCAAAAAGGCCCCTGGAGTTCAGCATCCATAGTTATGGAGAACCATTAACTCCCAGAGTAGGGGGCGTCAACCTACTCCCATGTCCACCAGAGTGAGGGTATGTGGGGCCAGCATCGCTCAAAAAGGGCCCTGAAGCTTAGCATTCATGGTTATGAAAAAGCGTCAATTCCCAAAGTAGGGGGCGTGATTCTACTGCCATGCCCACCAGAGTGAAGGGAACGTTGGGCTGGTATCGATTGAAAAAGACCCTGGAGCTTAGCTTTCATAGATATGGAGAACCAGAGAAGGGGGTGCCAGCCTACTCCCATGCCCACCGGGGTGAGGGTAGGTAGGCTGGACGTGTCTTAGCCCCCAGGGCCACCATTCCATTGGCCTTAGAGGTCTTTCCTACCTCTCTGATGGTAGACGCAAAAGTCCCAAACGGCCTCCAGATCAAGGGGCGAGATCGGAGCATAAGCTGGGAAAGGGGGTGGAGGTTTGACCCTAGTCCAAATGGGAATGCCGAGGCCTAGCAACTTCAAACTTGAGTTGATGATAGACCACACCGGGCCCTTTCTGCTGCCCCCGAGTCAACAGCCCCCGGGAGGCCAGAGATGGCATTCCACAAATTTAATTCTTGCTGTGGCCAAACTCCACCAAACTTGGGTCGATGGTAGACCTCCGGGGGCCCTACCGGACAACGCTGACCCCGAGTTGATAGCCCAGGCAGCCAAGAAAAATAACAATAACAATAACATCCCAACTAACAAAAAAGTTTTGAAAGTGTTATTTCTCTGAATGTTTATTGATTTAGTTTTTTGAATGTTTGATCCAGTTTTTTTTAAGTTTAAACGAATGTTATACGAATATTAAAGGAACATTCCATCATTTTGAAACATTGTGGGAATGTTACTTTTGAATGTTCTCTGAACATTCTAAAACAAATAATAACATTTAAAAAATTTCAGACGAGCACCCAGCTGAAGCATTCCTGAAATAAGTTCCATGAGCAATGTATAAATAATGTTTTTGTGCTGTTTTAAGATCATTTAGACAAGATAACCTTAAAATAAACATTAACATTACTGGATGAAGGTTTGTTCGTATCATGTTAGCCAAGTTCTGAGAACTTTCCCTGTTAGCTGTACAGGTTGTGACTACTTTCTCGTATTGCTTTATAACTGTATGTTGGACATAAAAACAGATTGTTTGATAAAATAAGAGCTCCAACATGTCCAACACGTGCTAAGGAAAAGAGATTCACATACATACAAATCTCTTCTGTGTCCACTTCAGGACCACAAACTGCACTTTTATCTTGAGTTTCTCAAGATGAACAGTGTGCTTCTTGTTTTAGTCAGAGTGAGTGTATAGGCTTAAACAGACATGCTTTTAGTTAGACCCCAGATTAGTCCCCACTGAATAAGATAAGATACACAAACAGCCCATTAGCAAAACTCATAGCCCGTAAGCTTATCTGTTTCAGACCCTCATGTTTGGTTGCCCTAGTTATTTATTTGAGTGATTGACTAGAAAAAGAACATTAAGAAGAGTTTTATTTTTTTAAAGTGATGTTATTTTTATCAACTAATCTGCAGTTGTTTGTTGTCATGAGCAGTATTCAGTATTTGTACTCTGACACTAAAGCGTACAAAAACAGCCATAAACGTTTATTATAGTTAATGATGTACTTTCCCTGCATCTCAATAATGGTTTTATTGCATCTGTTTTCATTTCTCTACACAGTGATGATTCTAGATCATATGTATTTTAGACCATTAACCTGGCGTGCCTGGTTAAAATGATCATGATCATGATCATAATACCTTAAATTTCTTATGTATAATATAAAATGTATAAGTATCCAGACAATGTGAGTACTTAAATGTTCCTCTTGGTTGTCTGATATTCACACAAACTCTCCATCTTGTTTTAGGTGATTGTGCAGCGCTGTCTGTCTGCCAAAAACCTGTCTCATGTGAAAGCGGGCTGCATCCTGTGTGGTTACCTCAAACTTCTGCCCATGTTCCTCATGGTTTTCCCTGGCATGATCAGCAGAGTACTGTACACAGGTGAGAAAGAATGGCACCATCCTGGGTGAGAAGCGTGATAAACTGATGAACTATTTCATACATGTCAAAAAAAATGTTGACTGAGTATATTCGGTGAATGTACACCAATTTCAAACATTTTTGTATGCAATATGCATTAGAAGGTCAATGAATGGTCAAAGACTATTAGCGAAACTAATGTTTGTGTATATCGTCTTGTTTGTGTTGTGTGCAGATGCAGTTGCATGTGTGGATCCACAACAGTGTGACTACTACTGTGGAACCAGTGTGGGCTGCAGTAATATTGCTTACCCAAAACTAGTGGTGGAATTGATGCCAAATGGTAAAGAATATCCTGATATTTCTAGTTCTATTTAATATACTGCTTTGACAGATCTGTTTGGTGATATGGTTCTAAACTGCTGTGTGTGTTTATGAAGGTCTCAGAGGGTTGATGTTGTCCGTCATGCTGGCCTCTCTGATGAGTTCACTCACTTCCATCTTTAACAGTGCCAGCACACTCTTTACCATGGACATTTACACCAAGATCCGCCCCAAAGCCAAGGAAAAGGAGCTCATGATTGCCGGGAGGTGTGTTTGTGTGTCTGTTTGTTTGTGTTGGATATTGATTTTCTACCTTGTGAGCAGAGAGGTGAATAGGCTCTGAGATGCCTGTGTTTATGCATGTAGGGTGTTCATGCTGTTTCTGATCGGAGTGAGTATCGCGTGGATCCCCATCGTTCAGAAGGCTCAGAGCGGGCAGCTCTTCGACTACATTCAGTCCATCACCAGTTATCTGGCTCCGCCAATCGCCGCTGTCTTCTGCCTCGCCATTTTCTGCAAGCGAGTTAATGAAGCTGTGAGTAAAATCACATTTTAGTGTAGTAATTCTTTTTTGCCATTTCGCTAGTTTAAAGTTTTGAAATTTGAAAAATATACAGTTTTGTCATGCTGAAAATATGCTAAAAATGTGCTAAAAATTGAAACAGTATGTTAAAACATGCTAGAGATACAGATACCGTAGATAATGTACATACATTATTCATTAGCGGCTGTTTCTTTTCTTTCTGAACCATGATTTTATTATAGTAAAACTATGTTTTGTTTTGTTTTGTTTTTTGGCACGATTGATCACGACACAAATATCAAAGTTAAACTAGGTTTTATTTGTAGTAAAACAATGGTTAACCATTAAAACAACTAAAAATGCTGGTCGTTAGCTGGACATGTTGCTGGTCAAGGACCAGCATAAACCAGCAAAGGACCAGCTTAAACCAGCATCCAAACCTACCTACCAGCATATGCTGTTTTTTTTTCAACAGGGATAGACTTCAAGAGATGATTTTTCCAGACTAACACAAACAAGACAAAGCTATACCTTAACACAACATCAAAAAGTTACCATACCTGTAATATCTTGTTAATATATATAAAAACACTAGGGCTGAAACGCTGAAGCGTTCCTCAAAAAAATCATCAAGGCAAATTATTTGCCTCGAGGCTTTGTTTAGTCCATTTACTCTAACAACTACACACAAAACACTGTGTTTTTCCACGGACCATTATTACTGACGCACGAACCGAAAAACGCTGGACATATTTAAGACCGTAAATTAATGGTGGTTACGATGTCCCTAAGTTAGCTATGTTATGAGAGACTAAGTGCCATTTATGTTGATTGTCTCATTCTCTCTCTGTGACACACAGAAAGTTAGAAGCATGATTACAAAAGTGATACTGATTTTATGCAACAGTTCTTCAATAAACAAGAAGTTAATATTAAGAGACTTACATTTTAGACAGCATATTGCCTGCTTTTGCACTATTTCGCCAACAAATAACCATTCCAAACACAGCCAGAGCACTGCTTTGCGTCTTTGAGCAACATGACAGTGTTTCGTTCTTGAATGAATCACCCCTTAAATGATTCAATTCAATCGCAATGACTCACTTACTTAACAATGTTAATTTTTCTAAAAAGGAAACAAATTAGTTGTTAATTTTAAGAGACCTTTCTTATTTTCTCTTGTATATTTAGTATTGTTCTTTAATAAAGAAAAAATGTATCTGATTACTCGATTAGTCGATGGAATATTTGGTAGAATATTCAATTACTAAAATAATCACATTACTAAAAATAAGCACAAACCAACACATTCTCACCTGTGAGGTTAACCCATTTCTTTGGGAATTTAAATTTCTGAGGTTTTTAAGTCTCTGAGGCTAAAACATGCTAGCAGCGTGCTCAACATGCAAGCAATGTGGTAAACATGCTAGCAACTTAAAACACGCTAGCAATGTACTAACATAAGCTAGCAATGTGTTTAATCATGCTAGCAATGTGCTAACACATGCTAGCAACTTGTTAAAACATGCGATCAGCTTGTTAAATCATGATATAAGCATGTTAGCAAAATGATAAATCATCTTAGCAATATGCTAAAACATACTAGAAACATTTTAGCAACATTTTGTTTAGTAAAATCTTCAAACTTAAATCTTTTAAGTTATTTTACATGTCCAGACTTGGCTTTGTCAAGCCAACATCAAAGTTTGTCATCAGATTTTACTCATCTAGTTTTCAGTCTATTGATACATGTTGTTGATGTTCCCTCACAGGGTGCTTTTTACGGGTTGTTTATTGGTCTTTTGGTGGGTCTGGCGCGTATGATAACCGAGTTTGCCTACGGCACGGGCAGCTGCGTGAATCCCAGTGACTGTCCTACGATCATCTGTGGTGTGCATTACCTCTATTTCGGCCTCATTCTCTTCACTCTGTCCTGTATAGTGATACTGGTCATCTCCCTCATGACCAAACCCATTGACGACAAACATGTAAGCTCTTCTTACTAACTATAAAGTTCTGAATATTTATTATTTTGTAATGTTTTTGAAATTCTACATTTGATCAAAAACACTGTAATATTGTCAAAAATATTATTACAACTGAAAACAACTGTTTTGTATTTTAATGTATTTTAAAATGTAAAATATACATTTGTTGTTTCACAGCTGCACAGGCTCTGCTGGACTTTGAGGAACAGCACTGAGGAAAGAATTGATCTGGAAGTAGATGACTGGACTAATGATACGGATTCAGACACTATGGAAACAGAAGGTACATTTGCACGATCCACCAAATATGTACCATGAGATAGCACTTGGCTCAGTGAACAGACTGTCAGTGTGTCAGTGTCATCTGATGCTGAGACTAGGTTAGGCCCATAACTAGTTGATTAGTTTGTTGTTTGTGGAATTAACTGTTTCTGTTTGTCTCTCTACCCACAGAGGTACGTAAGAAACCAAGCTGTTGGAAGAAGGCCTACAACTGGTTCTGCGGCTTTGATCAAGGCGATGCACCGAAACTGACTAAAGAACAGGAGGCAGAGTTAAACATGAAGCTGACAGACACCAGTGAGAAACCTCTATGGAGAAACGTGGTCAACGCTAATGCAATTATCCTCCTTGCCGTCTGCGTCTTCTTTCATGGTTTCTTTGGCTAAAGATCTCATCAGTATGAGTTAACTCTGTTAAGGATATTACAGCTGTATTCCGTGGCAAAAATGTTACCTTATCAGTAACAACGAGCTAAATGTGATTAATTTAACTGTAAGAGGCTACAGAGGTTCCTCTTGAAATACTCAATACTTCCTTATAATATTTTCAACAAAAACTTCCTTACAGCTGCCTACTGTTTTTGATTTGACGGCAGGAAGTAGAATAGAAAATATTTTTGACTTTCATTTTAAACCCAAGACCATAACTTATAGTTCATAATCATTTCTTTGTTTTTTCCCCTGTAGTCATATCAAATTTTTCTTAGCTGCTACAGTATCTAATTTAACACATGCCTGACTGTTTTTACATTATATTTCACGTTTACCACATGTTCTTCCTTTACATCTTTGAAATATTACAGAGTAATAGTTTCAACCAATAGTATAAAGTTCTAGTCTATTTTGTTGTTCCTATAAAGTCTTCTGATGCATTATGATCAAATCAATGCAAAGCCATTTTTTTAAAATGCCTCTCATCTATCCAAAAATGATTATTTTTTCCGTTATATTTTGGTCTTACTATTTGGTAAGTTTTGATTATCTTGTAAGTAAAAAATATATATTTTTGTCTGGGACAAAATTTTATTTAATAACATTCATATTTTTTGGCATGGTATGTATCTTGTACTCTGTAATATGTTAATTTAATGTTTTCTGTCTTTATTGTAATAAAAATGAATACATTTTAGTATTTATGTGTCTTTATTGAGATGTACACTGTTGAGATGTTGAGATGTAAGAAGCCAGAAGCACGTTCTAAATTACCAAAACTGCAACTGAAAAATGCTAACCAAAATCTCAGATGAACATCACATGCGCAAACCCTTTCAAAGGCAAGATTGCAGGAGGAAAGTTAATATTTAATTTAGCATGAAGATTCTATTGATACATCTGAAATCAAAGTCCAGGACCATTGGTTTCCTTCAGCAACTCAAGATACAATGAGTGATCCATTAGTGTGATTCAACTATGAATTTCCCAGAAAAAGATAAAGGAAACATTCATTTGGTAGATGATTTAAAATGGTAGAATGGAATCTGTTCACAATTTTAATAAATTTAATACAATTCAAAATGTAGTTTTAATTTTGAACATATATATATATATATATATTGTTCTGAATATATAAAGGTAAATGTGAATATATAGTTATAAGCATGAAAACATACATAAATGTACACAATTGAATATATAAATGAATATGACTATGAATATATAAAGTATATGCGTGTGAATACATAGATGTGTTTGTATATACATAGGTCTATATATATACACGAACAGTTTCTCCTGTTAAGTCAAGTCACCTTTATTTATATAGCTCCTTTTAGCGACAGTGGTGAGGAATCAAAACGCCATCGGTGACAGGATTGAAGAGAAAAAAAACCTTGGGAGAAATCAGGCTTAGCAGTTTGTTTCATGTTGCAGCAAAGTCAGATTGTGCAGAGGACTTATCAGGTTCCCGCAGTCTTGTGCCGATGACCATCTAGGTGATGAGGTCTTCACTGGGGATCCATCTTTGGGGCACATCTAGCTGACGTAGTCTCCGCTTACAATAATCTATCCTTGAGGTCATGAACACATGAATTAACGTTTCTGCATTTGACATTGAGAGCATAGTGTCACGGGTGCGTGTGGCAAGGAAACGAACGACGATGAGAGTAACACGAACAGGAATCTTTAATCAAATCCAAACTGGTAATTCCAACAAGGGCAGGAGAACACACAACCAAAATAACCTTGAGATCGGACACAGAACTAGAACTGAGAACAACTTATAAAGGGTGGCAAATCAGACACAGACAGGTGAAGCAAATAAACTAATTAGGACATAATGAGGACAGGAAGAACCAAATATGGGCACAACAGGAAAAAAACAAACAAACAGTCCAAATGGCACACAGATCTCTGACATTACCCCCTCCTCCCGGAAGGCGCGACCTCGCGGCGTGGAAAGGGAGTGGATGTGGGATAATAAAGTCATTGTGGGGGGAGGCTCTGGTGGCGGACGGACTTCCGGGAGGAGGACAATAAACAAAGTCCAGGGTGGTGACGACGGAGGGAGGAGCCAGGGAGAACTCAGGAGGGA
>JAHKKF010535172.1:0-12541 GCA_019740295.1 Labeo calbasu | reverse complement strand
GGTTTATGGCAGTGACGTGCTCCTTTTGTGTGTGGCATGCTTCACTGGAACTTCCTGACAGGCCAAGTGTAATTGTTTCTTCTCTCTCTCTCTCTCTCACACGCACATACTCAGATAATTACACATATAGATAAGAACAATGCCTATGCTGTTCCTTTATTTTTAACTCCATAAAGACTACCGTATCATACTTGGTCCACTAATTTTTAAGGCCTCTAAATTATCAACATGATCAAAACTGCTAAATAAACTGTTTAACACAAGCTACTATATGCCTTCTGTGCCCTCAGATTGAGTTTTATTATACTTTTTAGACTTTAGTATAATTCTAAATACATTCCCCTAAATACAGTAAATCTTCATGCTGTGAAATCTTTTCTGATATTTATAAACTAAATGTAAGAATAACTTTTATATTGTTAGTAATGTTAGTAATAGTTCAAACTCTTACTGATGCTTCATAAGGAAAAATGCATAAACAGCCGTGTAAACTTTTGAATAGAATGAAGATGTGTATATTATTCTTATTTTATCTTATTATATACATACATATATATATATATATATATATATATATATATATTCATTTAGTAGAAGCTACAGAGACGTACATGTTTCCCTGAAGAAAAAATAAGTTACATTTACCCTGATCTTCAAATAAAACAAGTTTTCACACCCCGTCCTCAGTGTGAAAAGATGGATCTCAAAATCATACAGTCATTGTTGGATAGGGTTCAAATACCGAAATGCTGAAAAACCTGAAGGATTGTTCTGAAGAAATGCAAAGGGACTCATGAACAACTATCAGTAAACAAACAAACAAAAAATAGCTGTGGACAACACAGTATTAAGAATCAAGTGTATGTAAACATTTGAACAAGGTAACTTTTATAAATTTAACATCCTTATTATTTTGGTAAAACAATTAACATTTTGCAGATTTTGCAAGGTGTATGTAAACTTTTGAATTCAACTGTATGCTATAAGGTTATAAAGATCACATTTCATCTGAGGTGTTTTTTCTCCTGTAGTATGAGCTCCTTAGTGTATGAATTAAAACATTCAAAACAACATTTTGTCAAAAAAAAAAAAAAAAAAAAAAAAAAAAAAATATATATATATATATGTAATAATAATAATAAAAAAAATAGATAATTCACACTATTAATTTATATTTGGCCCCACAGGCCAACACAAAGTCATACTGACCTTTTAACCCTATGGAACCTTTGTTTTAACATATATTGCATTCTTCATCATTGCAAACTGACACCATCACACCTGACTCTTCATTCACTGACACTTAAAACTGTCTGGAATGTGGTAACTGATCAGCAAAAGACCAATAAAGACAAACTCAACAAATATGTCAAGAAATGCTCGTCAACTAACCTACAGAATACTGGATGATGTATTAAATACCCGTCCAAGCCTGCACGATCTATTAAACCCATTTAAAAATCATAATAACGCACAAGATATTATGAATTCAGGGACTCTGCGATTCAATTAAATGAATATACGCGATGCAGGTTTAATATATGAGCTTTAATTATTTAAATACGAGTAGGTCACGTGGTCTACGTGCCTCTCAGGGCGTCCGCGTTCACAGTAAATGTTTATCCAAAGAAACGGTTATCATTTACATAGTTGAAGCGTCTCAAACTCCATCTCTGCATATCGTTGTGAATTTGTGTTCATTATAACGTTTATCTGAGAACGCAACGTGCGCCATTTCATCGTATTTGTAAGGTAAATTATTTATAAACCTACATAAACATAATACATAATGTTTGTCAATATGCAGCCTCAGTTTACACGTTTTCATGTCCACATATTCAAGAAATTAAAGTGGCTGTAGCATTCTGTTGTAAAGAAATGGGCAAATATTAAAGATTAAGTGGACATTTGAATTATTGTTTAGTCAATATTAGTGTAAAAACAATCGTCAGGTCGTTGGCGCCCTTGTTATAATGGGTAATGTACATTAGTTCTATTGTTTATAATAAATTACGTTTTTTAACAGTTTTGTTTAATAAAACCATATTTTTACTGCCTTTGATACTTTATTTGAACTAATTTGTTGCCTCATTGCTAGTATTTTAAGTAGCTAATTTTAAAGGCTATTGTTCGCTTAGGTGTATATTTATTACCACAAAGCAATTAATAATATGTTACCCGATTACTCGATTAATCGTCTGAATAATCGACTGGTTACTCTATTACCAAAATAATCATTAGTAACAGCCCTAACTATATATAAATGTTACTTTTATGGCACAAAACAAATCCTTTAGAATGATCATATTCCAGGATTTATTTTTATATATAACAGTGACATGAAACAGAATACCTGATATCTCACAAGAGACATATTATCATGACTTAACTTACACTAAGCAATTTTACAAACCACAGTCCTCACAGATCTCACAGTCCTTAGATAGTTCATCCGCACGTTGCCTTCACCTTCTCGCCCATCTCCACAGAATGATGCAACGACAGATCCCTTTCCAGAAACAGTCTTTTCTGTTCACAGCTGGCGAGTCTACAGGTGAGCCAGGTGGAGAGGGTGCAGCCCAAGATGCCCAGGCTGGCCAGGCAGAGGAAGGCCAGGTGCAGAGAGTACAGGCTGTTTGTCCTTTTCACCACTGCACGCACAAACTGGACGTTTAGAATTCCCCCAATAAGTCCACAGATGCAACAGGCTGAAAACAGGATCATCTGTGATGTGAGGCGGGACAAAACTGGTATGAGATAACAGTAATTACGCAGCATTGACTATATGAAACAGTTTCTTATTACATGATAGTATCACTAGAGTGATAAAGCAGGGATTACAGACAATGTTTACAAGTCAATGGCAGTGGCTTACAATGGCTGTTATCTCTGTGAATGCGTATAGATTAGATAAAAAGTATTTATATTGTCACGCCTTATACTCTTACAGTCAGTCCAGTTCTTTTCTTCGCACACAGAATCCCACATACTCCACAGATGAGAAACTGAAAAACAGAGATGTGTTATTGAATCTAAATCAAATTCTAATATGATTTCAAATGACACATTCTGGATATGATAGTTTAGTTGATCATTGCATATTGTGACAGTAAAAAAAACCCCTGATTAATCCTTGCTTAAGAATAAGAATAATTACTGTCAATTGTATTTTAAGTTAAAAGTTGTGTTAAGTTGTATTTTAAGTTAAAAAGATTTCATATTACACATTCTGGATATCATATGTATATTCGTATTTAATATAGTAATAATATAATATAATATAATACAACTATTTAGGAATAGGAGAAAAAATACACTACTAGTCAAAAGTTTTTGAACAGTAAGAGTTTTAAGGTTTTTAAAGAAGTCTCATCTGCTCACCAAGCCTGCATTTATGTGATCCAAAATATAGAAAGCAGTAATATTGTGAAATATTTTTTGCTATTTAAAATAACTGCTTTCTATTTGTATATATATTAAAATGTAATTTATTCCTGTGATTAAAGCTAAATTTTCAGTATCATTACTCCAGTCTTCAGTGTCACATGATCCTTCAGAAATCATTCTACTATGCTGATTTGTTGTTGTTATTATTATTATTATTATTGTTATTATTATTATAATTACCATTAATATTTAAAACAGTTGAGTACATTTTTCAGGGTTATTTGATGAATAGAAAGCTCCAAATATCAGCATTTATCTAAAATAAAAAGATTTTGTAACATTATACACTATACCATTCAAAAGCTTGGAGTCAGTGTAATTTTTTTTTTTAAAGAAATTATATAAGTTAATACTTTAATTTAGCAAGGATGCTTTAAATTGAACAAAAGTGATGATAAAGACATTTATAATGTTACAAAAGACTTCAATTTCAGATAAATGCTGTTCTTCTGAACTTTCTATTTATCAAAGAAACCTGACAAATTTCTACTCAGCCGTTTTCAACACAATAATAATGATTACAAATGTGTTTGAGTACCAAATCAGAATATTAGAATGATTTCTGAAGGATCATGTGACTGGAAAATGCTAAAAAAAATTCAGCTTTGAAATCACAGGAATAAATTACATTTTAAAATATATATAAATAGAAAACATTATTTTAAATAGTCAAAATTTTACTGTGTTTGCTGTACTTTGGATCAAATAAATGCAGGCTTGGTGACCAAAAGAGACTTTAAAAAACATTAAAGATCTTACTGTTCAAAAAGTTTAGACTGGTAGTGTAGTAATAGATTTAACAAAGCATTTACCATAATATAATATAATATAATATAATATAATATAATATAATATAATATAATATAATAATATTATGGGTGATTATAATTGCATAACTGATTAACAATAATTGAACAAATACATTCCACAAAATATTTTACATAAAAATATTTTAATATAATATTCATCCTTCCATTCCCCAAACCGGTAGTCCTATACAGGGTTGTGGATAATATAATATAATATAATATAATACAATAAATTATAAAGGGAGACATGCATTACTTTCAGGTTTAAGATTACTTAAGAAAAAGTAGTAGAAATTAGTAAAGTTTTCTATTTTTTATATATATTTCATTTTTGCTGATAAATATATTAATATTGTATACAAATCTATACATGCTAAAGATACATTAGGATCTATTACTTACACACACGCCGCTCCATATTGGTGTGGAGAAGGAGGTCTGGTTTTTCTGTAGCCAGCGGGCTTGTGTGATCCCCAGCACACCCAGAGAGATGCAGGACACCCCGAGTCCAATATGAAAGACAGAGAGGACCAGTAAACTCCAAACCAGCGCTCGCTTGGTGCACATGCTCCTCCAGGCATCATTCCTCGCACTGTGAGAATGAGTCAAAGGGAGGAAATCCCTCTCTCACCTCGCCAGCCAGCTATTACAGATCTTCTATTACACATTCCAGCTTAAAGGTGTTTAGTTTAAACTCTGATTTCAGTTTTGCAAGTATTAAAACATATTAATAACCCACCAAATGGGCAAATGCAAAATCTCTGTGTAGCTCCTTACCTTCTTTGCATATAAAAACATGTTTTTCTGATTTCAATATTCTTATAAGCAGTTGGACAGTTTGTGATATATATGGCCATACAGGTCACATGACTACTTGACCTTTAACACACCAACCATAAACAAATGCAACCTTCTATAATAGTCTGTTTCCCTGAATGCTTATTATTAAAGCGCTTAAAGTTCTTAAAGGGATAGATCACTCAAAACATTTTTTATTAGCCTCATGCTATTCCAAACCTATATTACTTTCTTCTGTGGAACACGAAATAAGATACTTTGATGAATGTTTCAACTGTTTTGCCCATACAATGCAAGTCAGTGGGGTCCAAAACATTTTTAAGAGGTGAACTGTGGAAGGACAATTCCACTAAAAATGAAAATCATTTACTCATCCTAATGACATTTCTGTCACATTTTGGGTCCGAAGAGATAAGTAAATACAGATAATCCACAGAAGAATATCAATGAAACTGTTCATGCATACACATTGAACACCAGGCATAAAAAGAAGGAAGTGAAGAGCTTATATACGAAGAGAATACAAACAGGTGCGATCTAACTAATGAATAAGCATGATAATAAACGACTTGTAGGAAAATGAGAACAAAGGAAAAGCAACTAGATAACAAAGGCAGGTAAAACCGGAACTGAACACAATGAAAACAACACCAGTTTCAAACCTGTCTGCATTTCTTTCTTCCGTGAAACACAAAAGAAGATTTTTTGAAGAATGTTGGTAAGCAAACAGTTTCTTGTCCCATTGACTTACATAGTATGTTTGTCAATGGGACTTGAACCATTTGATGACCAACATTTTTCTAAATATCTTCTTTTGTTCCACAGAACAAAGTCATGCAGCTTTGGAACGACACGAGTGTAAACAATGACAGAATTTTCATTTTTGGGTGGACTGTCCCTTTAAGTCTAAATATTAGAAAAATTCAGTACCCTTTATTCACTAAACTTATTTATATTTCCCTTAATTGCAAAATAACCGCTGTAAGTGACATCTGCCAAACTGAATATAAATGTAGTTTAACAAATGTATTATGATGGCCGTGACTCTGAAATAGCTCAGTGGGAGAGCTGGAGGTTGGGAAAGGAATCTATTTTTATCTTTCATCATTACATAAACTCCAGATACATGGCCCACTATCCACACTGATGTGCTCAGATTCCCCTCAGTGAGTGTGACACTGCTCGGCCACCCTCTGCATGTGATCCGGTGAAAGGGTCTTGCGACAAAGGCAGTCACATCCCATTAATCTCAGTTTGATGTGCCTCAGTGCTTGTGAAAACACTGTCGAGTATGACCGCTCAGTGCTGACTTACCTTCAGGCACTTCTCACACGCTCTCTGAGATCTGCAGCACAGGATGAGATCTCTCCGCCTGAAACCTTCATTAAAAAAGTGTAAAATTGTCCCACTGTATTTTTAAGACCAAACAAGGAAACTAAAAAGTTAGCTGGTTAAGTTATTAAAGTAGTTCTACACTGTAAAAAGCGATAACATGCAACTGTTGCCAATTTCCACCTGATTTGACCCATTAGTATTCAGGTTGATTCAGTAATGTTAAATAATTGAATTTTGATGTTACCGTTTTTGAGTGTAAATGAAAGTAAACGCTGTCCATACGCTCTCATTCAGTATTTTTAATATTGACTGTTTTCCTTATGCTTTCTTAAATGGCTTCTCGGGCTGCATTTTTAGCTTTTTACTGCTTGGAAGTCATTGAATTATTGCAGTACAAAAAGGTAAATTGCCATTTCAAATTTACTTTACTGTGACCTGCTAGCCGTGTTTTAGAAAAGAAACTGCATTACACTGGAGGTCACTGTGTTGAAGCAGTGCAGTGTGAAGCCTGCTGTTTTCCCTGTTTGTGCCTCTGAAGTGTGAAGCCAGTATGTTTTCCGGTCATTACCCTTGCTTTTCTCATTAACGTGTGGTGTCACAGACACTGAGGTGCCCTGCAAGTTTTAAACTGGATGGAGATGCAGCACATCCTGCCCACATGAAGAGTAAACTCTATTCTCAACCCATTTTTTACACTTTGTTTCACTGTTATATTACTCTGTCTTTAAGTTTCTAGTTTTTGTTATCTACTGAAAAGGATTGAGGATAAGGGTATAGACAAAAAATACTTTGTACTCATATTTGCTACCACATAAAATACAGAGCTTTGCAAAACTAGACAAATGTACAGTTGAAGTCAAAAGTTTACATACACCTTGCAGAATCTGCAAAATTGTATTGTTTTACCAAAACAAGAGGGATCATACAAAATATCCTGACCTGAATAAGATATTTGACATAGAAGATGTTTATATATAGTCCATTTTAGAGAAAATAATAGCTGAATTTATAAAAATGACCCCATTCAAAAATTTACATACACTTGATTCTTTGATTTTTTTTTAAATTTGTTTTTGTTTCCCTTGTTTGTCCTGAAAAGTTAATCTGCCTGCTGTTTTTCAGAAAAATCCTTCAGGTCGTACAAATTCTTGGTTTTTCAGCAATTTTGTGCATTTGAACCCTTTCCAACAATGACTATGATTTTGAGATCCATCTTTTGACACTGAGGACAACTGAGGGAATCATATGCAACTATTACAGAAGGTTCAAACACTCACTGATGCTCCAGAAGGAAATACGATGCATTAAGAGCCGGGGGGTAAAAACTTTTGAAATTTAAAGATCAGGTAAAATTAAACTTATTTTGTCTTCTGGGAAACATGTAAGTATCTTCTGTAGCTTCTGAAGCGCAGTACTAAATGAAAAAAAACAACACAGTATTAAGAATCAAGTGTATGTAAAGTTTTGAACAGGTTCATTTTTTATAAATTAAACTATTATTTTCTCTTGTGGTCTTGTAAACATCTTTAATGTAAAATACCTTATTCAGGTAAGTGTGATAAATGTGACTTTTTCTTTATATTCTCAGGAAGATCTGTAAACTCTCAGTGTAGCTGACTGAACTAAAACCATTTCTATCATGACAACTCGGAAATCTTGGTGGAATAGATCTGCTGAATTGATGCTGCTGTTGGTTATCGCTATTGTTGCAGATTATTCTTGCCGCTGCTGCAAAGCAGCAAGAACTTGCTACTGCAAATACATACGGCGATACGATGCCGTGAGTTTTTAAGACATACTGCTGCTGCACAAGTTAAAAAAAAGTAAAAATAACCTGTAGCAGACCTATACAGGTGGAGCAGGGGAGGTGGAGGGTTTCAGAGGAATGCTGCAAATAGCAAAGTAAATGCTAATCAGCCATTTGAATGTAAAGCAGCAAGCTCATTGGCTGCGTATGCAACATGAGCCAATCAGCTTGTGCTAAGTAGCTGCTGTGAATATCAGAAGTTTGCGTTCAAGAGTTTCATGACAGAACTTGACCTAATCTTAAAGGCTTTCACACAATGAACTCATCTGTGCTTGCAAAGTCATATTCATCTTAGCAATTCATATAAATAATGTACATCTAACTAGCCAAAACTCCATAAAAGACTTTTATTCCACCCCATTTCATTGCAGGTAATGACCTTAATTCTGAAAGCTGAATTGGCTTTGCTCGATTGCTCAATGGATGCCAAAGGTTAGCAGCTTGCAGAATGGAACAAACCAGTCCTTGAGAATTTCTCAGCTGCTTTGTGAGGTAAAAGTACCATTTCTTCACATACCAGACGCTATGATTAAACACCAGTGTGAAACCAATGGCTAAAGCTTCTCATCAAATAATAAAATAACAGTTAATGATGCTTGGCAAGGCACTTTCAAGGAACTTTCTAATATGCTATTGGTTATATTTCATTCCGTTCGGTCTGGAAAATGCTCTGTTATCCCCAGCTTTAACAATCCTTAAGCAGGCCCCACACTCTTTTAGGAGATCTGCTTAAGTTAATGTGTACAACCAAACCTTAAAGGAAAAAAGAGTAGATTCATAACGTCACTGAGGTTTTTGATGCAGTGTTTGTGTCCTAATATAGTGTATTATTACCAGTCATTTAGAAATAGGTGCAGCACATGAGAAAAAGCAACACCCATTGATTGTTTATCTTGGAATGCATTCAGATTTAAACATCAAGTCGTGTCCAGGCGAGCTTCTTTATCAAATTAAGAACTTAAAAACCTTTCTAAACATTAAAAAATTACATAACAGATCTATATAGTTGCCATAGTGCAAAAAACATTCCAAGCAAACAGTCAAGGCTGACAGAAATGATATATGTCTATTGTATATCTAGACAAAATGATCCAAAAGCAGATTGAATCATTTCCTGGACTAAAGAGAAATCATAAAACTAGGTGTGATAAATTAAAAGCTGTGATGAACAAGAATGTTATGTAAATTAAGCATGTTTTTTATTATTGAGTATTCATAATGTATGTACATTACCAGTCAAAAGGTTTTTAATGTTTTTCAAGTTTTTAAACAGTACAATTTTGAAATATTTGTACTATTTAAAATAACTGTTTTTAAAATGTAATTTATTCCTGTGATTTCAAAACTGAATTTTTAGCATCATTACTCCAGTCACATGATTATTCAGAAATCGTTCTAATATTCTGATTTGTTGCTCAAAAAACATTTATTATTATTATGTTGAAAACAGCTGAGTAGAATTTCAGGTTTCTTGGATGAATAGAAAGTTCAGAAGAACAGCATTTATCTGAAATAGAAATCTTTCATAACATCACAATTGTCTTTATCATCAGTTTTGATCAATTTAAAGTATCCATGCTAAATAAAAGTATTCATTTCCATAAAAAAAAAAAAAAAAAAAAAAAAAGTATAATATATAGTGTATAATTGTCACGGGTTGCGTGTGGCAAGGAAACGAACGACGACGAGAGTAAAACGAACAGGTATCTTTGGATCAAATCCAAACAGGTAATTCCAACAATGACAGGAGAACACACAACCAAAATAACCTTGAGATCGGACACAGAACTAGAACTGAGAACAACTTATAAAGGGTGGCAAATCAGAAACAGACAGGTGAAGCAAATAAACTAATTAGGACATAATGAGGGCAGGAAGAACCAAATATAGGCACAACAGGAAAAACAAACATAAACAGTCCAAAAGGCACACAGATCTCTTTCAATAATGTTACAAAAACTTTTTATTTCAGATAAATGCTGATCTTTGAATCTTTCTAGTCATCAAAGAATCCTGAAAAAATGTACTCAACTGTTTTAAATACTACTACTACTACTACTACTAATAATAATAATAAGTGTTTCTTGAACAGCAGTATTAGAATGAATGAAAAAAAAAAACCCATTAAAAATCGTACTATTCAAAAACTTTTGATTGGTAGTGTAAATATAAAAGAAGAACTACAATAACACTAAGAAATTGATGGTGAAACATTAAATGGACAGTCCATCCAAAAATAATTAATTCTGTCATCATTTACTCACTCTCATATCATTCCAAACCAGTATACTTTTTTTTTTTTTTAATGGATATTTTCAAGTGTGTTGGTAGCCAAATAGTTTGGTTCCCCTTGAATATTTTTTTTTCTACTCTTTAATACTCTTTTATTTGGGTCAGTGCTACTTAAAACTTAATTTGGTCTAGCAAACTTTACTATAGATAACCAGTCAGAGACATCTAGTCCCTCCCCTCACATGCTGAGGTTGGGACTGGATTGGTGTTACCTAAAATAACACACTAACAGTCCTTGTGGCCTGTGAGACAGGAAAGCACTCAATCAAGTTTTGATATTTGGACATGATTGCTGATATCATAGAGATATTAATGCAATTTCTAATCATTATTTTATGTGGAATCATCAATAATAATAAAAAATATGTGGAGTTAATATGTAGTTAATCTAAAAATGAAAATTTGGTCATTGCAATGTCATCACACAAAACTTCACTCTAGACAAAATGATGACAACGTAAATTTTTGGGTGAACTATCTCTTTAAGGCAAAAATCATCTATCAAGCGCAGGCTCGGCAGAAGTGCGTATCGAGGGCACATAACAGCATCAAAGGGGGCGCTCGCGAGCACCCTTCTGAACACTAAAATGACGAATGGGACGCCATATGGTCTCGTGGACTTAACGGACATGCGCACGCGGCAGCCATTGTAAGTCCGTAAGACCGCAAGTGCACATAAAGTGTTCCTACTTCTCAAACATTGACTCTATGGTGGCACATTCCTGTAGCATACTTAACCTTTTCCTGGGCTTTTACACTTATGAGTACTACATAACCACAACTTGCTAAAAGGCCAAATACAGCTTAGCTTAACTTTTAGAGGGTGGCACTGAACAATGAAGCTCTTAGCAGGATAAGGCCGAGGTAAACATGCAAGTTAAATAAGTAATAGATACTACAGGAAAGGGTGAAGGACATATTGATGTGCTAGCATGTTTAGGTAAGGTTTGTTATTTGAAGAGACCATGCTTGTGTGTGACTGAGAGCGCTTGAGATCTCTAAGCAGCGGACCGTACTTTCTTTGAAGTACTTCAGATAGTCTAGCATGGCTGAAGGCTAATGAGCTTTATGAATATCCTATTTTGTGAATGAGGCTGTGACATTGAGGTCACTATAGAATCCACTGGTGTTCACATAATGACATCATTTTTAAATCATTGAAACAAAGTGACAGATTTGAGGTTGAGTTGTTCATCACTGCGCTACTCAGAATGCAATGCAGATATTGAGCCCTATGATTTCTACGATGTGGAAAGCACGGATGGAATCCAGTCATGAGAATAGGATTTACTTTATAATGTGGAATGTCATGGAATTTGCCAAATTTTGGATGAATAAATCAAAAGTAGGTCAGTAAGTTACACTTAAATCCAGTGTTGGGCATGTTACTTTAAAAAAAGTAATTAGTTATTGTTACTAGTTACTTCTCACAAATAGTAACTGAATTATTAATTATAAAATTAACTAATTACCAGGAAAAGTAACCTATCAAATTCAATAATTATTGTAAATATTATGAACCCTCTATGAACACCTTGGCAATAGAATCACCATTGGCTAGTACATTTTTTGGGTGGAGTACATGGGTGCAGCAGGCGCAGTGATATTACGCAGCGCCTGAAAGTGACCGGCACTAAGTTTGTGTAGATGCAGAGTTGACGGCTGCGTAATGTGCCTGCTGCACCCATGGTACGGCAGCAAAGTTCCTTGATTATTACGCCAGAATGAGAGTATAATTCCTAGCCATATCGACCTATTCTAAAAGTGCTACCGCCAGACCCGGAGATCGGCTGAATGGATTCGAAAACTGTAAAACTCAACTGGAAAATGAGCCTATTTTCAAAAAAAGTGGAGTGTTCCTTTAAGATGTTGTTTGTCATTAAGTGTTTCTATAAAAAAGGGGGAAAAATTAAAATAATACTGATAAGATAACAAAACTAATGTTACTACGAATTCTACTACTAATAACAATATAAAACACACTAAGGATTAATGAGCTACTGGGTTCATGAATATTAATTACGTCATCTGCGTTCGCTCTAACTGATTTGCT
>JAHKKF010535171.1:0-11926 GCA_019740295.1 Labeo calbasu | reverse complement strand
TTTTTTTTTTTTTTTTTTTTTTTTCTTGAATCCATAGAAATGCAGCAGCAGACACTGGAAATATCACTTGTTCTGAAGTTTACTTGTTTCAACATTTTAACAGGATCTGTTTCAGCAATGACAAATGTGTGTTACTGTTTAAGTCTCAGTATTTAGATCAGTGTGCTCAATAATGTCTCTTTGACCTTCACGGTGTATATTTTGATTATACTATGTTGTAAATACAATACAAATCCCTATTATGCTACTCTCCTCACATTCTTTGTTACCAGCTTCACAGATACATTACTGACTGATGGCTAATTATGGGAAGCCCTTTGTCTCTCAGGTGTGAATCACCAAATATTCATGATCATTATCACCCCCTCGCATACGGGCATTTGATGACAAAACGTTTTACAAACGTTAAATCAATATATTGTTTTCTGTGAATGAGTAAACAGAATGATTTTCACATTATTTTGTGGCAAAAACTCTGTGACAGGCTCCCGACTCAAAAGTCTTGTGAACTTTTAATTTTTAGTTTTTCACTAACCACACATAAACGTTGTTTTCTCAAAAATACAAACATGTACATTCATGCTGCTCACATATTATTGCAGCCCAATTTGTGCTAATTAAAGTGTAATCAGATTTTAGCCATTAATACATTTTTAAAATACTGAAAGAAAAAAACAAACAAAAACAAATGTCACGGCATGTCAAAACTTCTGTAGTACCCTCAAATCCCCTCAGACCCCAGAAGGTTAATACCATTATGCTAACTTTCCCCTTTAAACAATTACATTGTGTTAAACTAACTTGAAACAATTGCGCTTTGGTTCAACTCAATATTTTCATTTTGAAAGAACATGTTTCAATTAAGTAGGCCAAATATAACATTTGATGCTTGTTCAGTTTACTCAAGTAAATTAAGTTAATCCAACACAATTCTTTACAATCACTTTACTTAATTCACTTAAGTTGAGAGTGCATAAATGATTTTACTTGTGTAAGTAGAAAGTGGATTCCCCTTTCTCATTGTGCTTTGCATAACATGCATAAACATTTTTGTTACAGTCTCTAGCTAGAATGCACGTGAGCTTTGCTAGAGGGCACTCCATTCTAGACTCTTGCCACTTTACTCTCATCAGATCTCATCATCAGTTCACAGCTGTCTCACATTAGAAGGACTTTAAAAGATGCAAACACACTCGAACACTTCACTGGTGATTGAATGTTTGTATGTTTTCCTATGTTGTTGAAGACTTTATTGGACTGCCTGCTTTAACATCTTTTGACTAGGTATGCCCGATGGTATTTTTTCATGGTAGGCTATCTGAGCCGTTCAACTTATTCATGCCTTTGCATGATCCCCACTGGACACTGGACTTTTACATTGATTGGGCACTCCAAATGAGCAGCTCTGTTTTTACTGTGGGGGTCATGGAGGAGCAATGTGGTATTCCCACAGTGGCCACCGTTTCAGAGTCTCTTCCCAAGGTGGCCGCCAGCTCAAAGTCTTATCCCAAGATGGCCGCCAGTCTAGAGTCTCCTCCCAAAATGGCTGCCAAACCCAAGCCGCTTCACAAGATGGCTGCCAGCCCAGAAACTATTCACAAAATGGCTGCCAACACAGAGACTTCTCATAAGATGGCTGCCAATCCAGAGTCATGGCCGCCGTTTCTGAGCCTTGTCCCATCACGGTCGCCGTTCTAGAGCCTGCTCACGTCAAACCTGCCAAGCCAAAGCCTGCTAAGCCAAAGCCTGCTCATGTCAAGTCCGCCAAGCCAGAGCCTCCGGCCTTTAGGGATATTAGGCCCTCTCTGAACTATCTGTGTCTGTTGAAGCTCCTGTTGCTGTTGCTGCTGCTGCAGAAGCTCCAGAGGTGGCGGCATCCACTGCAGAACCTCTAGAAGCCAATCATGAATTCTTAACCCTGCCTGTCACGTTCAATAAGACTGAATTCACTCAGGGCCCTGTCCCGGTCAAGGAGGCCGTCTGTGAACTCTCTGCTTCTTCTGTCATGGCTATGGAGGCTGTCTGTGAACTCTCTGCCTGTCCTGTTATTGTTACGAAGGCCGTTTCTGGATTTTTAGTCTGTCCTGTTCTGACCTATGAGATCGATTCTGAACTCCGTGACTGTCCTGTCCTGGCCAAGAAGGCAGATTCCAAGCTCTCTGTTTGTTCTGTAATGACCATTAAGGTTGTTTCAACTCTTTTATTGTCCAACCATGGTCAAAAAGCCTGCCCCTTAACTCATCAATTGCATCACCTGTCTCTCATCAGATCTCATCATCACACGGGAGTAGGAATGACGTCATCAGGTGTTTCCCAACTGCACTGTCTAAACTCCGCCCTGCCTGCATTCTCCACCAGTGTGGCGAGAGGAGCAAAATGGCAGACACGGTGGGCATGACGTCAGGCCTCGGAGAGGCTTTTATTGAACTAAACAAAAGTGTCCAAAAAGGGGGAAAATAAAGTGTCCAAAATAAATGGGGGATCTGGTGTTCTCGTCGTGCTGGGGGTTCCGTGAAGGTAGGGGCGGTGTTCGGAAGGGAAGGGTCCAGGTAAGGTCCGCGGCGCGAGGGGCGGCGGCTTCATCCACCTTGGCCACGGCGCTTCCTGGAGATTAAACGGCCCGGCATGTTGGCCCGCAGCTGGTGTCCTCAGCCGACTCGTCACAAAAGCTATAGAAATAAAAGTGACTTAACTTGATATAAATCACCTGAGGACCCACAAAAAGCATATGACGTTCCCCATCATCCATTGTGCTGATCACCTGCATCCAATCAGAGACTATATAAGCCTTGGACTTCCTCTTGCATTTCGCAGAGTATTGTATTGTGTTTACATTCGTACGGAGCCTTTCCCTAGTTACCTATCTTCTGTCTAGTTCTCTGAGTTTTGGTATTCTTGCCTGGTTATCTCGTTTTGTCTGTTTTGCTCCCTGCCCTTTGGATCTCTCGTATGTCTTATCGAATTCCCCCTTTTGCCTAGCCCCTTGGATTACGTTTGCCATTGATCGACCCTCGCCTGTTTACCGATTACTGTTTTGTCTTGCTCTTACATACCTGTCTGCCGATGTCTGACCCTACCTGTTTTTGACCATGTCTCTTCACAATAAAGTTATGCAGATGGCTCCGCCCGCTTCCTGTCTCCCTCACTCCGTAACAATAGGGCAGTCAGGAACACACACGTAGCACAACTCATAGACATTTAAAATGATGTTAAAACATCATAGAACAGACAACACTTTAAATACTGAACTAAACGAGGGTAATTGACGATACACACACAAATCAAATGAACACAATCAAACAAGGGAGAAACTGGGTCACGGAAGAAAAACACACACAGACAGCCCATGGACGTGACATATCGCCCCCTCCTGGAAGGGGATGTACAATCGAGTGGTCGGAGGGTGTTTGCCTTGGAGGCCCCTTGGGACAGGTTTGTTTGGGTGGAGCCGTGGTGGAGCAGGCAGTTCAGGGGGCCATGGCGTAGCAGGCAGCTCGGGGAGCCATGGCGGAACAGGCAGTTCCGCCATTTAAATACAGTAAAATGCAGCAGATATCAAGCAGTATCCTCAGTGACAATGGCACAACCACACATGGATGGGATGAGTGATGGAATTTATTCCCTTTAAAGAAGAGTAGTATGAGTAGTATGCAAAATTAGCAAAAACACACTGGAAGGTCTATTGTCTCACTCCTGTGCTTCCCGTCTGCATTCACAGTGAAACTAAGCGTGAATGCTTAAAGTCATGAATGAGATACATTGCACATATACATGTGAGCAACAAAATATAACTGTATTTTACAAAATATAAGGTGACACTTTAGTATAGGGAACAATTTTCACTATTAGGTGCTTATTAGCATACCTATTATTAACATTTTAGCTGTTTATTAGTGCTTATATAGCACATATTCTGCATGACCATATTATACATCCCTAATTCTACCCAATACCTAAACTTAACAATTAAGATTGAAATAGCAGTTCAATCATAAAGGTAATTATGACTGCGCAGCTCACATATCACACTCAAAAGCAGACAACAGAGACAGTAAAGAAACAAATAAACTGAACTAGATCCAAACAAAATAAGGTTAATCAAAATAAACAAATACAGATCAACAAAACATCAAAAGAATCATGAAATAGAACACAGCTTATCATCAGTGGTTGGCTGGATATCAGGACGTGCACAGAGCTCAATTGAAAACAGCTTGTCATCAATGCTGGTGGGACAGGAAAATGCAAAGAGATTCCTAATCACTAAAACTGCACCATATGGTAATTGACAATAATAGTTTAACAAATATTAGATCTTAGACTGATAATCAATCAAATTCTCACATAAAACAAATTTTATAACCATTAAGTGTACAAACATACCTTTAAAGATGAGTAGTATGAGGCATAATTACCAAAAACACACTGGAAGGCCTACTCTCTCAGACCTTGTACAGGTGCCTTGTACACTGCTCAATTAGACCCAAGTGACTGTTTTTCTTTTTACCTCAATTTTTATGTAGATCTGAAATAACTCAAGGATTCTTATAACAAAAAAGACTTAGTGGCATCACTGACTGCATTGTGAACTGTTTTCTATTCACAAGCCTAACTAGCCTACCAATCGATGTTCGAACCCAGGTCACTACTTCAGACACATTAGAGAGTGTGCATCGTACTGATGGCCCCATGTCTCTCTCTGGCACCAGGCATGATACCATCTGTACATACACCATCTTGAGTGTCTGTTGAATTTGGCGGAACAATCTTAGAACTGAATTGAGGACAAACATTTTCAGTCACTTGGTCTTGCTTGTTTGTTAACTTCTCGGGCCCTCTAGGATTTATTGCACTCTCTAGATCTCATGAGTTCTTAATTTCATTCTAAAGTCTCATTCGACCATTCCTGACTGGATAGTAAGACATCACGACAGGATTCATTATCTTCTACCTCAAGAAGTAAAAAATGGTCTGCAGCATAAGATTATGGTGTACCACCTTTTCTTGGCCAATGCTGGTGTTTTTGACTCAGAAAGTATGGCATCTGGGGTCTTTGGAGGCACATTCCACAGGCACCAATCCCTATGTATCAGCCAACTTCCTGTGTCCTCTTTCACCCTTATTGACTAGTAACACCAAATCTCCTTCCTCAGTGTTGCAGCCCTTTGTCCCCCTGTTGTGGAGTTGTGTCTGTTGCTGCTGACTTGCATTCGCAGTAGCTTGGGCTAGGTTAAAAGTCTTTAGGAGCTTTGGCATTTCTATTGTCCTCTCATGTCTTGATGCTCAGAAGATCAGAAGATAGGATCCAGTGAAAGTGTCTTTTGCCCTTGAGCCAAGCATGGAGGTTCAACACTCTGGCACTTTGAACTGATGCAGAAGGCATGGTAAACTACATCTTGCTTGAAATTATTTGCTTATTCCAACAGGGTTTTGTCAGGTTTGTCAGCCTCTTACTCATGCATCTTTGGACAAAGGGTTGTCGACTCGTTGCATCTGCCACCATGTTCTTGCATGCTGGGATGTATTGGATGCTGAAGTTGTATGGTGCTAGTTTGGCAACCCACCTCTACTCACACACATCGAGCTTTGGGTTTGTGAGGATGTAGGTCAATGGATTGTTATCCATTCAGACAGTGAAAAAATTACCCTTCAGCCAGTGATTGAACTTATCACAGACAGACCACTTTAAAACCAAAAACTCTAAACACTGAACAGGGTAATTGCTTTGAGCGTGTGTCTTGCCCTAGTGCTCATAGTCTCACCTTCTAGGATCTGAGGAAGTAAAGAGCCCAATCCATCTAGCGAAGCGTCCATCCATAGAATGAATGGATGACTAAAATCTGGATGTACAAGCACTATGGATTCCAAAAGGGCAGACTTCAGCCAGTTGAGAGAGTCATGCTGTTATTTCATCCAGTCACTTGGGCTTAGCTTCCTTAAGTCAGCCAACTTTGCTACACTGTTCTTTTGCCACTTCGGTTTGGTGGTCAATGTGAATAAGGGTTTGGCTATGCTAGAGCAGTTATGTATGAATCACTAATAAAACATAACCATGCCAAGAAATTACTTTATCTTCTTCAGGGATGGCGTAACCCCATCGTTCATCATGAGGTCTGTTTTGATGTCATCGATGTAATGGCCTGGGATTTGTCAGGATCGGCTGCTACTCCTTTTTCATCAACCATATGGCCAAGAAACTGTACACTCTGGCGCAACAAATAACACTTTTTTGAGGCAAGCTTTGAAACATGGTCGTTTATCACATCACAGCTAGGCAATCTACCTTGTGTGGCAAGGGATGGCCGTCTTTAGTAGTGCAGGCGTTTAGCCATCTGTAGTAGACACAAAAGCTTAGATCTCCATTTTTCTTCCAGACAAGCATCAGCAGAGAGGACAATTCACTGAAAGACTTGCAGCTGATTTCATGTTCCTCCATCTCTGAAAGGACCTCTCTGAGCTTGTGGTAATGTGCCTAGTGGCATGCATGAATAAGGAAGCCTAACGGGACGATCGACAGAAAGATGTATGCGATGTAATAACTCTTTCACCTTGGCAAATCCAGTTTGTTCTTTGAGAGCATGTCTTTATACTTACAAATCAGCAACACAAGCTGTTTCTTCTGATGGTGACACTTTGCACAATTTCTTCAACAAGTTCTCTTAAGACAAGTTTGTTCAATCTATCGTGAAAAGTTTAATTAGGGGCCACACTGTTAGTCAAGTGTCGTCTGACTGAGGGCTTTTAGCTCATGACTGGTTGGATGTTGGAAATCCTCAAGACCTACACAAGGGAAATCCTCAGGCAACTTTGTGTTTCTTTGCAATGTTACAAGCTTGTCACTAGCATTTAGAACCTTGACTGGCACCCATCCATCTTTGCTCACTGATGCCATGACCTGCCCGGCAACAATGTTCTTGCGTGACTGTTAAAACCATGTACGTTGTGCACAGAATTTTTTGCCATCAGTGCCTAATCTAAAGCAGTTTTCCAGTCACATCTATTGTCTCTTTTTTATCTTTATCAGTATTTCTGTGATGGTGTGATTGTGTCTTTCTAAAAGACCATTGCTCCAGGGACTATATGCTGCTGTGATCTTTACCTCAATCTTGAATCTCCGCCATGTCCCTCATTTCCTCATTGTTAATGGATCCAGAGTGGGGCTAGTGCTGTCGTCGACAACATCCACTGTGAACGGTAAATCACAAGACACCAGCATCCACTCTACATATTCAGCAAAGCTCAATGTGTGTTGGCAGTGTGTGAACACAACCTAGCTGCAATGATAAAAATCCACCCACTCCTTATTTTTTAATAACCATTAAATCAAATTAGCCTCACTAGACATGCCGTTTTGATTCTCTGACCAGTGTGACGTCACACTGCTTAGGCCCTGCCTACAGCCTCTAACAGACAGTCCTGCATTACCACCATAGAGAGTTCACTGACGGCCTCCATAGCTGTGACGGGACGGACAGGGCGTTCACAGCTGACATCCTTGGCTGTGGCAGGTAGGGCATAGAGTTCATAGGTGGCTTCCACTGCCAGAACAGAATGAGCAGGGGATTCATACTCGGCCTCCGTGGACAGTTCAGGACAGGGTAAGAGTTCATAAATGGCCTCCGTGGCCAGTTCAGGACAAGGCGAGAGTTTGCAGATGGCCTCCATAATCATGACAGGACAGGCTGAGAGTTTGTAAGTGGATGCCGCCCCCTTAGGAGGTTCTGCAGCAGGAGCTGCCACCTCCGGGGGCACTGGCACAGATTTGTGGACAGACGAGGCCTCTGGAGCAGACTCGTGGACAGACAAGGCTTCCGGAGCACAGTGTGCAGCCCACACGCACCAAATGGCGACCGCCATTAGGGAAAGAGCAGCAGCGGGTGGCAGAATCTCTATAATGGTTGGGCTTGAAGGCGCTGATGCCACTGGGATGCCTGCAGCCCGCACTGACATCAGTGGTGGGTACATCACACTGGTCATCATGATGGGTCAAGACCTTGGAGTGTCAGACAAGATGTGGCGTGGCTCTGGGAGGTCAGACGAGACGTGACGAGGCTCTGGGAGGTCAGACGAGACGTGACGAGGCTCTGGGAGGTCAGACGAGACGTGATGAGGTTCTGGAAGGTCAGCTGTGGCTTGACTTGGCTCATGAAGATCAGCTGTGACTCAACTTGGTTCATGAAGATCAGCTGTAACTTGACTTGACTCGACTCAGGTACAACAGCTCTGACTTTGCTTGACTCAGGAATAACAGCTGTAACTTGACTTGGGGATATTCTTTTGGGCATAAATAGAAAAAATAATACTTCTTTCTAAAGAAATGGCCTGCCCTGTATAGAAATGTACAGGATTTGTCTTTCCCCCCACAGTGGATGCACAAAAGGCTTATTTTGTCTCTCAGGTGTGAATCACTAAATATTCATGACCATTGTCACTCCCTCACATATTCCCTTTCGACCACAAAACACGTCTTAGAAAATGTAAATAAGTATACTGATTTTTGTGAACGACTGAAAAAAACTCTAGCCTACCACATTCAATTCTCAAAAGTCTTGTGAACAAATGTTCTGTATGTGTTTCATAGCCTTATTTCAGTGACTTAAAAAATTAGATTTTCACTAACCATGCATAAACGTTTTCTCAAAAACACAAATATGTACATTCATGTTGTTTACATATTATTGTAACCCAGATTGTGCTGATTACAATGCAATAGACTTCAGCCATTAATATGTTTTTAAGATACTGAAAAAAGCACAAATGTCAGGGCATGTCCCAAAATACCCTCAGACCCCAGAGGGTTAAACATGGCAGACAGGAACTGGGTGCCTTTGTCGGACAGGATAAAGTCAGAGACACCAAGTCGCGTCAGAATCTCTCTCTGAAAAATCGCTGCTATGGTTTGTGCACTGGCATTGCGCATGGGAAATAGCTCCACCCAGGGAGAAAAAAATAGTTCACAAAGACAAGCAGGTACTCATTCTGGTGGGTACTTCTGGGTATTGGACCCATGATGTCAATGCCTAGCATTTCACTGGGGCGTGATGTACTAACTTGTATTCCTGCAGGTTTCCAATTTTCTCCTTTGAGTTTTTGACATTTGATACATATTTTAAAGTGATTATTCACATTTTCCCACATCCCAGGCCAAAAAGCAACGTCATGCAGCCTCTGGTAAATCTTGTAAATACCCATCTGACCACTCAAAGAATTTGAATGATGTTGGAAGAGGGGTGAAACCAAAGTGCTGAGAATGTATATCCAATAATTGTGTTGGCCAGTCTTCAGCTGAGTCGTGTGGTAAAGTTTATCTTCAACAACCTCATACAGATTCCTTAGTTGATTGTCATTTTCTGCCAATGTTTGGAATATCTTTATGATTGCAGGATCCTTGTGTTGTTCCTCCCATGTAGCAGCAACAGTGATTGGAAGGTCTGGTTCCTCTATGTGACTGGCATATACACTGCAACTGGGCTGGGCATGGATCAGTGCATGGATGGAGTGCATCAGGTGCTACATTCATTTTTCCTTACTGATATTCAATTACAAAATCAAACTTTTGCAAGCGAAGAACCCATCTAATGAGATGGCTGGTGGTCTTGTAGAGCTCAATACCCACTGCAGGGCTGTGTGATCTGTCACAGCCGTGAACAACTTGGGCTCTAGATAATGCTTTCCAGAGCCCATACAACAGCAAGGCATTCCTTCTCAGTCGTGGAGTAATTTTATCTGGCTTTGTTCAAGGTTTGGCTAGCGCATGCAATCACCTGCTCTAAGCCCTAGTCCCTCCGCTGCATCAATACAGCACCTAGTCAGTGTTGCTTGCTTTCGTATATGCAATAAATTGGAGGTCATGGCTGGGATGTCCGGGTGTGGGAAGTGAGGTGAGGCATGCTTTTAGTTGTTCAAAAGCTTGTTGACATTGAGGAGACCAATGAAATGAATGACCCTTTTTCTTCAAGGCATTAGGGGCTCTGCAATCCTTAAGAAGTTTGGTACAAACCTGTGGTACCACCCAGCGAGTCCAAGGTAGCACAGCTCTTTGAGGTTACAAGGTACAGGGTATGTATGTACGGCTTCGACCTTATTCTGCTGAAATACCATGAATGTTCACTACGTGTCCAAGGAATGTCAACTCTTGAAGACAAAACTTGCTCTTTTTAACTCCCTGGGGTCGATGGTCACGCCGGCGTGACCAGCTCACGTTTTTTAAGATCAGTGTGAAAGACACTAAAAATACTCTGTCGATTTTGGTCACACAAATAAGTGTTTTACATCATTAGAAACCATTAAGTGTATACTTTTATTTTTGCACACTCACACAAACTGCTTTTAGAAATGTGTCAATAAAATAAACCTAAACTCAGTGAATACTTGGCACACAGACAGGAGAGATATATCTATAGAAAGCTTGATATCTCTTTTAAATAAATCAAGTCTTGTCAAAAACAAATATTCTGTGCTAAAGCAATCCGTATGAAACCAACGTGATGAAACAAACTTGATGATTTTTATCTTGGCTACTGTTCGTTTCTGGAAGAAGACGTGCTGAGAGGGATAGCAGAATTTACCTTCAGAAAAAAGAAGACGCGCTGGGAGGAATAACACAGAATTCACCCCAGACAAAGAACACAACGCGACGCGCGGCTGATCCAAAGGAAGATATCAGTCTGATGAGTAAGTAATGTTTCTTTTTTGCATTAGTTAGCGTGTTATTTTGACATAAGCTTGAACACATTTACTAGCTTGGTTTTTCCTAAACTATGATTCCTGGCTAAATGTTTGAAATCGAGTGAAACATTTTGAAAATGACAGGTAGTTCACTGTATCTAAATTTATTACGAAGCAATGAAGTTTTCATGTTCTATATAATATTAAAAAAAAATACGATATAAAAGTAATATGAGTGTACACTGTAACATGATGAATGCTACGTGTCACGGATGTGTGTATTGAGAACGCGCATGAAGACGAGAATTATACGACAGGTCTTTTAATAAATCCAAAATAGGTAAATCCAAGAATGCAGGTGAACACACAGCAAAGCAACCTTGAGATCGGACAATGACACAGAACTGAATACAACTTATAAAGGGTGGCTAATGAAACACAAACATGTGAAGTGAGTTAACTAATTAGGACACAACGAGGGCAGGAAGAACCAAATATGGGCATAGCAAAAAAAAACAACAACATAAACAGTCCAATGGGGTTGTGACAATGGGCAAAACCAACACAAACAGTCCAAGGGGTGTGACATTACTCACCCCTCCCGGAAGGCGCGACCTCGCGCCGTGGAAAAAACAAAAACAAAGGAGTGGACGTGGGATGGCAACAAAAGGTCATGGTCGGAGGAGGCTTTGGCGGAGGGACGGACTCCCAGGAGGAGGACAACAAACAAAGTCCAGGGTGGTGACGATGGAGGGAGGAGCCATGGAGGAGACAGAAGGGACCCAGAGCAGGAGGAGCCAAGTGAGACCCAGGCCACAGCCATGATGGTAGTCCACGGTGGAGCCGACGGAGGGAGGAGCCATGGTGGAAGAAGGGCTGACGACTCCAGGGGGCCGACCGACGGCGGCGGAGCAGGTGGAGGTGGAGTCCGAGGCGGAGAGCCGATGATCCTGGGTGACACCGAGGGTCCGGAGGGCCAAGGTGGAACCCAAGGCTCTGGTGACCGAGGCGGAGATCTGGAGGTCCGCTGCGAAGTCGGAGTGACAGAGGACCAAGGTGGAGCTGGAGGGAGGGAGGAGCCCAACGAAGCCGGTGGGACGGAGCGACGAGGCGAAGCCAGAGGAGTGGAGTCCTGAGGCGATGGCAGGACGACGACCAACCAAGTCGGAGCCTGAGGGATGAGGGAGTCCGGTGGAGCTGGTGGGCCGACGGGCGACGGTGGAGACAAGGGAGCTGGAAGCCGGGGTGGAGCCGCTGG
>JAHKKF010535170.1:0-63598 GCA_019740295.1 Labeo calbasu | reverse complement strand
TTACAATTAGGAGATGGAAACATACTTTTTGTTAAAATAAAAAAATGTAAAAATAAAATAAAAATAAAAATAAAAAAAATACTTTGTTAAATAAAAAAAATAAATTAATTAAGAGATAGTTCACTAAACAATTATTTTAATTACTCACCCTCATGTCACACGGAAGAGAGGAAATTGTTGAAAAAGTACATTTTTCTTTTTGTTTTCTTTGCACACAAAAAGCATTCTCGTAACTTCATAAAATTGTAGTTGAACCACTGATGTCACATGGACTATTTTAACAATGTCCTTACTACCTTTCTGGGCCTTGAACATATCATTTGCTTTGCTGTCTGTGCAGGGTCAGAAAGCTTTTGGATATCATCAGAAATAGTTTAATTTGTGTTCTGAAGATGAACAAAGATCTTACGAGTTTGTAACAACATGAGAGTAATTAATGACAGAATTTTCCTTTCTGGATGAACTATATCTTTAAGAGGGGGCTTAGAGTCTGAAAATAGGGGTCTGTGTTATTAGAGTTTGACAGATGTTCTTGCATGCTTTTACTGTGTTCCAACATAATCTGGCAGTGTCTTATTGTTTGTCCGTCAGATGATTTTCTGTATGTGGCAGTGCAAGAGCTGGCACTGAAATGTGAGAAGTGTAAACAGTGCTTCCTGTGGTCCAGAAAAAGGTGAAAAATTACTCTCGTCTTCCTGGTATTTCACAGATAACAAAATCAGCAAGATCCCATCACATGCTCTAGCAGGTCTTCCCAACCTGGAGTGGCTGGACCTCAGCAAGAACAAGCTGGATGATTTCTCCTTGGGACCGGATGTGTTTAGGGTGAGATGAATTCAAAGAAACCTTATTATATTGGCAAGTGTGCTGACACATAACTCATTCAGTTTGGTTTCACATTCCATTTGTGATCACATAGCAATTCTTTGGCCTCTAATAATGGTCAGATTAACGTAGATCTGCAAAAGTGGAGACTGCTTTGTGATCTGTCATCTGTTACAGTGGTGAGTTATCGGGCCTTATGGTGTGGCACAGTGCAAGCTTGATATTTAGCAAGTAGCTGACGTGTTTTCGCAAGATATCGGGTCTGACATCACTGAGACAGTTCTCACCAGGATGCTGCAGTGAACATGAGAATTATCAGTCAATAGATATTACCCCCTAAAAAGAAATCATTTTTTTTACCTTTTTCTCATCTGTGTGTCATATTTTCTGGGCGCCAAACACAGGGTTTACAAGTGAAATACATATGACACAGTGCAGGATAGTGTTTTTTTTCTTTTCTTTTTTTTCACATGTTCGCTGTACCTCTGTGTTTACCTGTGCTCGGTAACATGATGGGTAAATGTTTGTTCCTCATGCCAGATGAACTCTGAATATCTGTGTTGTGTAACTTTTGCTTCTGTGACTTGCAGCAAGCTTTGAAATATTTCCAGTCTGGCTTTGACAGTGTCATGAGTATCTTCTCGGGCTGTTGCAGAACTTGACGAAGCTCAGAAGGTTGAACCTTGATGGAAACAACTTCACCAAAGTGCCGGCTCTCCCTCCCTCGCTGGTGGAGCTGAAGATCAACGATAATAAACTCAGTGGTCTCACTCCCCACAGCTTTAAGGGTAAACACACAACCACAGACTTCCCTCTGATTTTAGGGATAAATTATGGGTAGGGTTAGGTTTAGGGGTAGGGATAGGGTTAGGTCTATGTTTTTGGATTGTAATGTTGTTCTAGGATCAACAAAAGATACAAAGACATTTTAAAATCTTACAGAAGCCAATGTTCTGAAGTGTAAATGGAACAACTGAGACCTCTATTAAGCTTCCAAATACTAGCAAATACTGACAAACTACAGTTGAGGTCAAAAGTTTACATCCCCCTTTCAGAATAATTAAAAATGTTAATTATTTTACCAAAATAAGTACTGACCTGACTTGAAAGTATGACTTTGAGATACATCTTTTCACACTGAGGACAACTGAGGGACTCATATGTAACTATTACAGAAAATTCAAATGCTCACTGATGCTTCAGAAGGAAACACAATGCATTAAGAGCCGGGGGTTGAAAACTTTTGAACAGAATGGAGATGTGTACATTTTTCTTATTTTGTCTAAACATCATGTTTGTTTCATTTAGTACTGCCCTTCAGAAGCTACAGAAGGTAGTTACATATTTCCCAGAAGACAAAATAAGTTAAATCTACCCTGATCTTCAAATGTAAAAAGTTTTCACCCCCCAGCTCTTAAAGGAGAAGTCCACTTTCAAAACAAAGATTCATATATAATGTACTCACCCCCTTGTCATCCAAGATGTTCATGACTTTCTTTCTTTAGTCATAAAGAAATTATGTTTTTTGAGAAAAACATTTCAGGATTTTTCTCTATATAATGGACTGATATGGTGCCCCGAGTTTGAACTTCCAAAATGCAGTTTAAATGCGGCTTCAAACAATCCCAAATGCGGTTGTAAACGATCCCAGCCGAGAAAGAAGGGTCTTATCTAGCGTAACGATTGGTTATTTTAATTAAAATAATACAATTTATATACTTTTTAATGCCAAACGCTCGTCTTGACTTACTCTGCCTGGACTGTTTTTGTTCTGGTTTATGACAGTTAGGGTATGTCGAAAAACTCCCATCTCATGCACCTTTTTTGTTAAGGGTGTTTGATCTTCTTTGCATGTTCACTTTGCAAAGACTGTGTCAGTACTTTTGCAGCGATGTAGGATGATTTTAAAATGATTTTCGAAGTTGAAGGAGAAAATACGATTGGAGTTTGAGTCAAAATACACAGAGTTCAGGGAAAGAAAGGCAAGACGAGCGTTTGAGATTAAAAAGTATTTAAATTGTATTTTTTAATGAAAATAACCAATCGTTACGCTAGATAAGACCCTTCTTTCTCAGCTGAGATCGTTAACAACCACATTTGGGATCGTTTGAAGCTGCATTTAAACTGCATTTTGGAAGTTCAAAATCGTAAAAAAAAAATGCAGAAATGTTTTTCTCAAAAAACATAATTTCTTTACGACTGAGGGGGTGAGTACATTATATGTGAATCTTTGTTTTGGAAGTGGACTTCTCCTTTAATGCATCGTGTTTCCTTCTGAAGGATCAGTAATCGTTTGAACCTTCTGTAATGGTTGCATGTGACTCCCTCAGTTGTCCTCTGTGTGAAAAGATGGATCTCAAAATAAAACAGTCATTGCTGGAAAGGGTTCAATACACAAAAATGATGAAAAATCAAAGAATTTGTGGGAAGAACAGCGAGCAGATTAACTTTTCAGGACAAACAAGAGACTCATAAACAACTATCACCAAACAAAAAAACAGCTGTGGGTCATTCAGGTAACAATACAGTACTAAGAATCAAGTGAATGTAAACTTTCGAACTGGGTCATTTTTAAAAATTCAACTATTATTTTTCCTTGTGGACTATATGTAAACATCTTTTATGTGAAATTTCTTACTCAGTTCAGTACTAAATAAACAGTAACATGCATTTTGTATGATCTCTCTTATTTTGGTAAAATAATTAACATTTTTAATTATTCTGAAAGGGGGGGGCATAAACTTTTGACCTCAACTGTAAGTGTAAATGCTATATTTTGTGTAAACCATGTTATTTTTGGCTCAGGTCTGTCCCAGCTGCTGACACTGGAGTTGGAGGATAATTATTTCCATGATGGAAATGTCTCTCCTCTGGCCTTTAAGCCTCTCAGGAAGCTGATTTACCTCAGGCTGGATGATAACAAGTTTAGGGCTATTCCCTCTGGTCTGCCTGCTTCAGTACAGGTCAGTCACATTTTGTGTTTTAAAAGGCCAAAGTTGCAGTACATATACATACTATGTACACTGTGTAAAACATGCACTAGATTTTAGTTTCTAAGTGATTTACTATTGAGGTGTTTAAACAGTGCAGAGCCGAGGTGCGGTAGATAATGGTGTGTTGTGGATTTGTAACTTCTTCAGGAGCTGCACTTGTCTGACAACAAGATAGAGGTGGTCCATTCAGGGCTCCTCAACAAGACCACAAACCTGAAAGTCCTGAACCTCAGCCATAACCGAATCCGAGAGGACCGCATTCATCCAAGAGCATGGATTCACTTACTGTGAGTTCAGATTTCTCTCTGCTGTTAGGTGCCATCTTGTGGACAATTACTGTAATGCATATGGTGGATTAAGAGACAGAGCAGCTATATAACTGCGTTTCAAGCCTATAGCCTAAAATTACATGTCTGTAGTACCAAATTAATGTACATACATACTTTATGATGCTTAATTCAAACATCATTTATGATGTTCAGAGCTGTATAATTGTACATTATAAGTTTATTTAATACAGTGCCGTTCAAAAGTTTGGGGTCAGTACGATTTTTTAAATGTTTTTAAAAGAAGTCTTGCATGTTCAGCAAGGCTGCATTTGTTTGATGAAAAAACAGTTTTTGGTTTATTTAAAAATGTAAATTATTCATTTATTGATTTTTGATCAATGTCGTGCATCTTTGCTGAATAAAATGATTAATTTCTTTAAAATATACTGACCCCAAATGTTTGGATGGTAATGTACATTTTATTAAAAATAGTTTTATCTGAATATTACAAATTTTAATAATGCAATTAAACTATTATAAAGAATTAAACTAAAAATAAATAAATAAATAAACCATATTTTTGGTTAATGCACTTTTTTTCACAATTTAAAAAAAATAAATGTTAAAGATCCCTGCTCTAAACGTTTAAAATCAAATAAAAATTATGTATGGATTAAATACATTAACTTTATCAGATTTACTGGTTAGAAATATGTTGGGATTTGAGTTCAGGCACAAGTTTCAATAACTCGCTTTTGGAAATAATCATAATATAATACACTACCAGTCAAAAGTTTTTATTTTATTAAAAGATTTTTATTGTTTTTTAAAGAATTCTTTTCTGCTCACCAAACCTGCATTTATTTGATCCAAAATGTTGTGAAACATTTTTACTGTTTAAAATAACTGCTTTCTATTTAAATATATATTAAAATGTAATTTATTCCTGTGATCAAAGCAAAATTTTCAGCATCATTACTCCAGTCCTCAGTGTCACATGATCCTTCAGAAAATTTTTTTTTCAGTTTTCTTTGATTAATATAAAGTTCAAAAGAACAGCATTTATCTGAAATAGAAATCTTTTGTAACCTTATAAATGTCTTTATTATCACTTTTGATCAATTTAAAGCATCCTTGCTAAATAAAAGTATTAATTTCTATAATTTCTTGACAAAAAATATATTATACTGAGTGCAAGCTTTTGAAAGGTATAGCATATAATGTTACAAAAACGTTTTGTTTCAGATAAATGTTTTTCTTTGGATCTTTCTATTCATCAAAGAATCCTGAACAAAATGTACTCAACTGTTTTAAATATTGATAAAAAAAAAAATAAAAAAAAAAAAAAATGTTTCGTGAACAGAATTTCTGAAGGATCATTTGACACTGAAGACTGGAGTAATGATGCTAAAAATTAAGCTTTGATTGCAGGAATAAATTACATATTAAAATATATTCAAATAGAAAGCAGTTATTTTAAATAGTAAAAATATTTCACAATATTACTGCTTTTGCTGTATTTTGGATCAAATAAATGTAGGTTTGACAGGCAGAAGAGAATTCCTAAAAAAAAAACATTTAAAATCTTTTGACTGGTAGTGTATATAGTTATAATGTATAAAATTCATTATTTATAATATAATAAAGTATTTCAAAACTATCTTGAACCTCCACAGAAACCTGGAGTATTTGGACCTTTCCCACAATAAGCTGGTTCACGTTCCCTCCTTCCTGCCGGCTGGTCTGCGGCAGCTCATCTTGCATCATAATCAAATTGAGCGCATCCCTGGCTATGTGTTCGGCCACCTGCGACCCGGTCTGGACTCCCTGCAGCTGTCGTACAACCGTCTGCGTGAAGACGGGATAAATGAAGTGTCCTTCCTGGGCCTGTACAAATCACTGACAGAACTTCTGCTGGACCATAACCAGCTCAGATCAGTCCCACGAGGCATTCTACAGTTGAAGAACCTGCAGCACCTAAGAATGAACCACAATTACATCAGGTTAGTGAATCTATCTCTATGTCTGTCTCTCTGTCTGTCTGTCTCTTTGTGTGTTTTAACCTGATCTTCTGCCTATAGCTACATCACTATGAACTCACTGTGTGACACTACGGCCCGTGAGGACTCCCAGCTGTTGTCTGTTCACCTGGAATACAACCTGATTGACCGCCGCCTCATTCCGCCAACAGCCTTCTCCTGCATCAAAACTTATCAGAGTGTCCTTCTGCGACCCCAGAGATATGAAGAGCACCATGAATGAAGGCATTTTTTGGGGCTGTAGTTTACAATTCAAGGCATAATTTAGAGATTTAAGTCAAATGAAGATCAAGATGCAGCTCCTTTTTCACACCAGAGGCCTTTCAAGTTGTTTTAGTTGTGTTTTGACCATCTCTTCTCATTGGGGCCTGCTTTACTGCAACTAAAAACTACTGTAGATATTTCCTGTTTGACATTAACGTTGACTGTTTATGCTTTAACAGATTTGTAGAGGTTTTGCACAGATGGTGCAAAATGTCCATCTTTACTGTTGCAGTTCGCATTATATTTTTGTGTCTGTTATTGTTCGTTATTATATGTAATGTCTGTCTTGGTTTGTTTTACTCCTATATGTCCACAATTTACAATCTCTTATAAAGCAGATTTGTATGTGCAAGGTACTTGTATGTGCAAGGTATATGCAAAATGTTTTTAATACATCAGCTTTATACATTATTTATTTTTTGATTAAGCTGCAGCTCATCACATTTGTTTATTTTAATACCATTTTAACAATTTTCAGTAGCAAAGGTTTTGACTTTTATATTCAGTTTTATGATACTGTGTGTTGTTTGTGCTTTTGTATTCTCTCTGTCACAAACTACAATAAAGTTGAGAGGTGACAATTCGTCTGGACTCAAAAATGCTTATTTTGTTAAATGCTTAATAATGCAATATTTAAGTATGTCCTGTGCTCCATCTGATTTTCTTATTGGTCCACTAGGAGGCATCAGTATCTTTTACAACCATATATATATATATATACAACCATATGTTATATATATATATATTACAACCAAGGCAAACTAAATTGACAAATTGACATTTTTCAATTTATTTTAATGTACTTTCTTAATTCTTTGGCTTCTTTACATTGGCGGACAAAAATATATGAGCTAGCAGTTTCTGATTGGACGTTTTGTGAGTTTGATATTGTTTTGTTCTAGCAGATGCAGACAGCACAGAGCATCATCCCAGTGCTGAGTTGCAAGTTCATCATTCTGTATTATGACACTGTAGACTAGCACAGTGGGCAGTGGCACTCTCTGCTTACTCTATTTCTGTCCGGAGAAACTCTCTTAAAGTGGTAACTCACTGCCACAAGTGCTTCTTTTTCTACTTCACAGCAGGCCTCTGTCCCAGATTTATTTTCTTTGGGCCGTTCCTACATTGATTCTCTGTTGATGTATATATTTCTGCGACTGCTCTTCATTTCCAGGGCGTGGGCCATGTCCTAAACCATGAAGAAAAACTTCCTTATATTAAAAGAGCATATCCCTGAGTAACATCATTCTTAGTGGGGAAACCTGGAAGTCTGGGGTAACATGTATTCATTGTGGCTCTTAGCATGTCATGCAGACACTTCCATGTAAATATATTCTGTTCTTCCTGTCTATCTGTCCATCTGGTCTATCTATCTATCTATCTTATTAATGAGTTAATAATAAATACAAAGAAAATGGAAGAGATTGTTTTTGACCCAAAATGCATAGGTGACCATTGTCAAGTGGTCATACATGACCATCATATTATCCAGTCACAGACCTATAAGTATTTAAGTGTTTACATAGATAGTTCACTTACATGGAAAACACACATTGAATGGGTTTGCACAGAAATTGTACTTCTTACGTAGGTTATGTCTCTATGGAGTAAATAAGAATCTTATGATGTTGTTTTATAAAGCTGTTTTGGAAAGCATTGTTGGGTATGGTATCACGGTATGGTTTGGAAACCTGTCAGCACAGTTTAAAAGTAAGCTGATGCACCTGTTATTGACAGCATGGAAAATTGTTGGGCATGATGAACAGTTCTATATGAGAAATGTGTTCTTAGTCAGGCAGAGAGGATTCGTATTGATCAGAGTCATTTTTTGTACTTACAGTATGAATTGCTTCTTTCTGGTAGAAGATATAGAGTCCCAATGTGTAAGCTAAATCAGTATAAGAAATCCTTTGTTTCTATCTGTCTGTCTGTCTACCTTGTCTAACTGTTTGTCTGTCCATCCATCTATTTGTCTGTCTGTCTGTTTGTCTACCTTGTCTGTCTCTGGCTGTCTATCTATCTGTCTGTCTGTCTGTCTGTCTGTCTGTCTGCCTACCTTGTCTGTCTGTCTCTCTATCTGACTGTCCGTCCATCCATCTGTCTACCTTGTCTGTCTATATGTTTGTCTATCTGTCCATTCATCCATCCATCCATCCATCCATCAATCCATCCATCCAATCCATCCATCCGTCTGTCTGTCCGTCTATTTTGTCTGTCTATTTCTGTTTGTCCATTTATCTTGTCTGTCTGTCTGCCTGTCTCTGTCTATGTTTGTTTGTCTGTCCATCCATCCATCCGTCTATTTATCTGTCTGTCTACCTTTTCTGTCTATGTTTTTCTGTCCATCCATCTATCCATCCTTCTATCTATCTGTCTATCTATCTATCTATCTATGTAGCCAGCCGTCCATCCGACTACCTTGTCTGTCTGTTTATCTCTTTGTCTGTCCGTCCATCTATCCATCCATCCGTCTATCATCTATCTATTTGTCTACCTTGTCTGTCTGTCTGTCTGTCTGTCTGTCTCTTTCTCTGTCTCTCTCTGTCTGTCTATCTATCTATCTATCTATCTATCTATCTATCTATCTATCTATCTATCTATCTATCTATCTGCCTACTTTGTCTGTCTGTCTGTCTCTCTCTCTGTCTGTTTGTCCGTCTATCCATCCTGTCTGTCTGTCCGTCTACCTTGTCTATTAATCTGTTTGTCCATCCGTCTATCTATCTATCTATCTATCTATCTATCTATCTATCTATCTAATATCCATCCATCGTCTATCTATCTATCTATCTATCTATCTATCTATCTATCTATCTATCTATCTATCTATCTATCTATCTGTCTGTCTGTCTGTCTGTCTGTCTGTCCCATTTTTCAAATATATGCAAATACATGAAAGTCTGGATGTGGATGGATGCTTCATGTTCTATTAATAATATGTGTCCTGGATGTTCAATAAAGGGAGATTTTAAACTTAAATGTCTTAAAAAGTATAACAACAACTGTGTTAACTATAGTATTTTGGTGGAATGGCCAGCCCACACACTGTCTAACCGTCTAACTCTCTCTCTCGCTCTCTCTCTTCACCCAAAAAGAAAGAGAAAAAAATAGTGGGAGGGAAAGACAACTTAAGTGGGAATGTCTCAAACACACATTTTTTTCCTTCTTTTTGCAAGCTGTCCCGTGTTTTGAACTGCAGGTACTGTTCAGTGCTGTGCAACCGCTGGCAGCCAAGGACCTAATAGACAGTCACCCAAAACAATGATCAAACTATAAATCTGTTTGCCATCAGAAACCTAAAAAAGAAGAAATCCTCTGCAGATACATCTCACACATCAGGTAAGATACTTTAATGCTCTCATTTATTTTGCTAACCTGTTCCCCAGTTCTGTGCACCTGATGAGTTTCCATGGTAACTTAATTCATCTGTTTCCATTGCGACAAGTTGAGTTCTTTGAAAATCTTGCGACGCTTATTTTAGCTCATTGAAAAAAAATAAAACCCTACTTAAATTAGTTTTAAAATCCTTGAGAAACGCTGTTCTAGGCTTGTGCGTCACTCGATCATCCACGTCACCTCTGTAATCTTGACAACATTCAGTAATGTAGTCTTTAATTAGCTTATCTCATCTCTTTAATTTGAGATGTAATTCAGCTTTGCTTGACCATTTGGCTTCATTTGGATATTATACATCTTAAAAAAAAAAAAAAAACTAGACACAACCTTTTTTAAAAAATATTTTTTTAAAAACTCATCTACATCAAGCTCTTAAGTAGATAAGTGGGTGCAAATTATTTTAGACTGAGGCAAAGCCTTTTAAGAGCTAAAAAACAATTTCATTCATTAGTACTCTTATTGTACTGTTAGTAGAGTGGTCAAAATCAGGCTGTACATGTCATCATTTTGTGTGCTATTAAATGAGATCCGCCAGTTTATTACATAACATTATTGTCATATTTTAAGAGGATATGATTTTGGGACATTCAGTGCCTTTATTTCAGTGAATCGGGGTGGCTCTCCAAAAACAATCTGTTAAATTTGCCAGTAATGTGGTTCTTCTGCCATTCTGTGGTAAAGGGTGTGGGAGTGAATTTAAAGAGAGAGAAAGAGCTCCGAGGCAGTTTAAAACCACACTCACAACACGTGGCACAAAAGAGAACTAGTTCCTGCAGATCTGGATAGTCACACAATCTAATAAATGTGGATCAGTGGGTCTGCACATCGAAATGAATCATCTGTTTTAGTATTTAGTATTCTTTATACTATTATAGTATTTATTCATATTTTAAATTTTCAGTTTTTATTTTAGTTTTAGTCATTTTGTTATGTGCATTTTTTTTTATTTTTTTGGCTTTAATTGATTTTTAATTCAAATTTAGGTGTAGTAATTTAGTCATTTTAGTACTTCAGCCTAATCTTGTTTTATTTCAGTTAGCTGTCAAGGCAACATTTCTCATTTTTATTTAAATATATCTTATTTTTAATATTTAAATTTGAATTACTAAAAATATTTGAATAGTTTAAATTTTAGTTATATACTAGATCTATATGAACTGGACAACAACACTGGATCTAAAGAGTCTTAATGGCAGAATCTCAAAAATAAAAAAAATCACAATATCTCAATTGTTTCTCACAGACACTAGTGAAATTAAAATGAGAGCAAATTGAAAAATACCTTATTTTTTCACGTCTCTCCTCAAAACTTTGAATAATTTAAACAAACTCTGATTTACCAAAATACCAAAGTCTGAAATCAAAAGTCAGGTTCAGTTTGAACCTTGATATTTCTCACTAAATTATCTAAGCTATGTAATCCAAATTTATTTTATAGCTTCAAGCTCTTACTGTATGTCAACAATTTTCTAATTTATTGCATTTTTAAATCTCTTAAGGAATTTTAGACTAAACATTTGAGACTGTTGATACTTAAATAAAACAAAATACCCTGAGCTATAAAAAAGCGATGAAATTTTCCTTTAGGATGGAACTGCATTAGTTATTAGTGTTACTAGTGAGTCAAGTCACATCTATAATTTATTTACATGAATTATGTGCATCTATCACATGTTTATATGGCAATAATAGCAAGATATTTTTGCACTCAGTCTTCATTTCCTACTGACGTTGCATCAGCTGTAATTCATCTGGACAAAGGATACAAAAATACACTCAGATGATGTTACACCCATTCTGTGAGAAAAAAAAAACTGTGACTGTAAATATAGCATGAAGACAGGTTACAAAAATACACATTTGCACACATTGGTGCATCTGACCCAAACAAGTCTTTCCCTGTCTCAGGTTTTAGTTTTAGTTCCAATGAGATATTTTCCCTATTGTCGATGTGGAGAGCAGATTGGTTTATTGTGGCTGTCGGCAAGGCGGTTGCATCGTCAAACCTTAATGAGACCACAAAATTATGGATTTTACCAGAATCAGTTTTTGGATGCAAAGTAGCATTTATGGTTTTTATAAAAGTGTGGAAAACAATTGCACTGCCATATTTTGAATGCTCACTTCCTCTGCGTTTCTTTTTCGCAGATTAAAAACGTAGCAGCCATGTTGTCGGCCTATGTGGCGTTTCTGTTTCTCTGCACTGCCCACCTGCCACTAGATTCCTCCGCCCTTCCCTTTGAGCAGAAAGGATTCTGGGACTTTGGCAAGGACATTGATGTAAAAGAGCTGATGATGATGATGAAGGACCAGGAAGAAGGGTCAGCTGTGGAACCATACCAACCGGAACATCCCACATGCCCATTTGGCTGTCGGTGTGACCTCAGAGTCGTACAATGCTCGGATTTAGGTGGGCTTAAGATGATATGTGTTTGCAATGGTCTCTTGGTATAGCCAGACAAGATAATGACTGTTTAGTCTCAGAGGTTTGGCTTCCAGACCCAAATTTTATATTGGACAGCATAGTGCCAAAATTGTATACTACACAAATGTAAAAAAAAACCCAACAACCATGAACTGCATAGCCCTAAAAATACAAAAAAAAAAAGTAATATGGCATGCAAAGGATGAATATGAAAATTGAAAATTCTAAAAAAAAAAAAAAAACAAAAAAAAAAAAAAAAAACTTGACACGTTTTTGGGCTGCAACTCTATACAGTTACACTGGTTTGTTTTTAGGATGGTTCGAGTTACAGGATATCCCGTTTATATCACCCATCTTATCCCAAAATTACTAGCCTGTGACATCAAGCTAAGATCAAAGATCTGCCTATCATTTTTTTATTTTTTAAAATGTGGTATGAACGAGTGTGGTATGAAACACGACGATTTGAATATGAGTTATGAGTTGTATATATAAAACTGCATCAGATGTAAATCAAAGTTGAGGCTGAAAGTAGGGAAAGTGCACAGGAAATTTTGGCTGAAAGCTAAACAGAAATGCCAGGGTTTTAACATCCACATCAAAGGCCTGAATGAGATCAGGATCAAATTTAGCTTGAGAACGGATACCAATTCAGACACACCGCTAATCTGGCCCATCCACATCAGACAGCACATGTGGTGTGTGGTCGGTCACCTGAGAAGACAGACATTCTGGTTATTCTACTCGGTACAGCAAACGTGCCATAAACTATGATGTCGGTCACCAGGAATGATGAGTTTAAAAGCAAATGGACAATTTCGGTGGATGCCAGGTACCACCCAGGCACAGCTGTCCTCTTTCCCTATCTCTCTTTTATGAAGTTCATAAGCTATTCTTCTCCTTTTTTTTTGTCTCTCCACGTTGTAATGTGCTACGTGGAGCCATGGTCATCTGGCTCCATCTTAATTATATGGGAAGCTCAGAAGGGAATGCTAGCACACAACAACAGAGCACAGCAAACACACAAGCCCAAGAAGCCCAGAGAATTACCAAACATTTCCGAAATTATAGCCCGCTGAAAAGTTTACAAGTGAACTCAAAGACTTAGATGGTAAATCCTGAAGAAAATGTTTCTTAAATGAACTGCCTTCCTACTACCTAAAGGCATCATAATGCTATAAACCAAGTTTTATTATTACTATTTTTTTAAGTTCTCTGGAATACTTGATTTTGATTGGCCAGTTCTGGCAGGCAGCGGATGGATATTTCCTCATATATGCCATCGTCCATCCTTGGCAACGCTGTTCATCAGTCTGCTCATCTGTGTTATTTTTGCTTCAAATTATTTTTTATAACTGTTTAATCTTAGGTTGTGTGCTGCGTTGTTTTAACCAGCAAGTTGGAAATGAATGAATGCTTTCTTTTTAAAGTTTTTACCGTCATATAATGATGACTGACGATGACTGGCGCTACTTTCATGTCTGTAGTATTACACCGCGGACTCGCGGTCTCGTTACATACAAGTGGCGCCATCTGGAGTCGGGAAAATGACCTCAGTGGATTTCAGTTTTAATAGCGAAAGCTTTAAGATAATATGGAGTTCATTTGCAAAAACAGATAACTCTCTTAGTTTTCATGTTTTTTTCATTGTGCATTTCAAATAATCTCAATAAAACTGCAGTTGGGTTATTTTGATTAGGTAAAAAATTACAAAAAAAAAAAAAATTACAAAAAAAAAAAAAAAAATACAGCTAACTAGCACAATAAAAACATGATAACATTAAAAAAAACATAATTTTAAAGTTAACATGTGCCTGCATGCCATTTTACTCTCATAATGTGACTTTGACGTCTTCATTTACATCTGCAAGACATATTTTTTAGAGTGTTTGTTCATCTGCAATACATCAATACACAGAAAATAGGGGTTTAAAATTGTACCTTTTGGGGTGCAACAGCTTGTCGCTGGAGCAGTACCCTTAAAAGGACATATTTGTACCTTTTTTACCCCTAATAGGTACATATCAGTACCTATCATATCATACCAAAGATACTGCTCCAGCGACAAGCTGTTGTACCCCAAAAGGTAAAATTTTAAACCGCTATTTTTCTGTGTGTAGGATGTTTCCTATTTGATGTCAAATGGACGTTTATTAGATGTCTTTAAGATGTTTATGGTTTCAAATGTATGTAAAACTGACATCTTACAGATGTCTGTCAGACGTTTGTACACAGCAGATGCTTTCCAGATCAAGAGATCTTTAATAGACATCTTGCAGACGTACGTGTGCTACCTGAGAAGTGATTTTTTAACAAGATAATAATTAGGGCAGGACTTTTTCATATTATCAGCAATTGGTTGGATTATGAAATGTGGGCAATGCATATCAAAAGGGAGACTGGGTGCTGGAGGGATAAGGTTGAAAAATAAGGTTTGGCGATGCCATCTGAAACGGAAAGTCATTTTATGGGCAAAGCAAGTTACAATATTTTAATTTAAAAATATGATAACAAATATTTACATTTTTGAATTACATGCAGTAAAAAATCATACAATATAAAACCACAGTGTGTATTCAGAAAGTCATTTTGATTTCATGTTTGTTTTTTTTTCTATTACCTAGAAAATATGAATTACTGCAGCAACATTGAAGCCTGAACAACATTTGATCCACAATATTGATTTTCTTTGTGTCTCATTTCTAGCAATGTGTCTGTTCTTGTTTGTGCATTATTCCCCAACAGCTTTAGGTTACGTGCCATATGATATTCCTAAAGACACACTGCTGTTGGACCTGCAGAGCAACAGGATCACAGAGATCAGGGAGGAAGACTTTAAGGGACTGACCAACCTCTATGTGAGACCAAACATATCCTTATTTCATAATTTGCTTTCTTTTTGTGAATGAAATTTAGAAATGCAATATTATGCTTTATGTTAAGAACAGCAAGTACAACATTCCCTAATAATCCCTGTCCTGTTTCAGGCCCTGGTGTTAAGATATAACCAGATCTCCAAAATTCACCCCAAGGCATTCCTCCCTTTGAAGCGTTTGCAGAAGTTATATATCTCACACAACCTTCTGACTTCCATCCCCAAAAACCTGCCTGCATCCCTTGTGGAGCTGCGTATCCATGACAATCACATCAAGAAGGTGCCGGCATTTAGCTTCTCAGGCCTCCACAACATGCATGTCATTGGTAAGACTGTGTGTTTGTCTGTGGTAATGATTCAAGATGTCCAGTTGACCTTTGTCAGGTTAGATGCCATATTGAATTTAACACAGATGAGGGATAGACTAATAGTTTTTACAATGGGACACAGTGTATAAAGTATCTAGATCATGTTATTAACTTAATAATTAATTAGATTAGATAATTTGCAAAACTGTTTTATGGCATTTTAATAAGTTGATGTCAAATGTTTTCATACACCTTGCAGAATCTGCAAAATGTAAATTATTTTACCAAAATAAGACGGATCATACAAAATGCATGTTAATTTTTTTTAGGCCTGAATAAGATATTTCACATAAAATACATTTACACATAGTCCACAAGACAAAGTGACCCCGTTCTAAAGTTTACATACACTTGATTCTTAATACTGTGTTGTTACTTGAATGATCCACAGCTGTGTTTTTTTAGTTTAGTGATAATTGTTCATGAGTCCCTTGTTTGTCCTGAACAGTTAAACTGCTCGCTGTTCTTCAGAAAAACGCTTTAGTCTCACAAACTCTTTGGTTTTTCAGCATTTTTGTGTATTTGAACCCCTCCCAGCAATGACTGTATGATTTTGAGATCCATAATCACACTGAGGACAACTGAGGGATTCATATGCAACTATTACAGTAGGTTCAAATGCTCACTGATGCTTCAGAAGGAAACACAATACATTAAGAGCCGGGGGGTACTTTTTAATTTGAAGATCAGGGCAAATTTAACTAATTTTGTCTTCTGGGAAACATGTATCTTATGTAGCTTCTGAAGGGCAGTACTAAATGAAAAAAATAATAATAATTTTGGCAAAATAATAAACATACACAAAATGTACACATCTTCATTCTATTCAAAAGTTTACACCCCTGGCTCTGAAAGCATTGTGTTTGCATCTGGAGCATCAGTGAGTGTTTGAACCTTCTGTAATAGTTGCATATGAGTCCCTCAGTTGTCCTCAGTGTGAAAAGGTGGCTCTCAAAATCATACAGTCATTGTTGTTCAAATACACAAAAATGCTGAAAAACCAAAGAATTTGTGGGACCTGAAGAACAGCAGGCAGTTTAACTGTTCAGGACGAACAAGGGACTCATAAACAACTAATACTAAACGAAAAAAACAGCTGTGGATAATTCAGGTAACAACACAGTATTAAGTATTAACAGGGTCATTTTTATAAATTCAACTATTATTTTCTCTTGTGGGCTATATGTATGTCTTTTATGTGAAATATCTTATTCAGGTCAGTACTAAATAAAAAATAACATGCATTTTGTATGATCCCTCTTATTTTGGTCAAATAATTAACATTTTGCAGATTCTACAAGATGTGTGTAAACTTTTGACTTCACATGTAGCGTTACCCTGACTAAGGTCCTGTAAGTTTGCTTTCAGACAATATTCACTGATAAAATGCCCAATATAAATAAAACTAACTGCCTCAAACATTGATTGACATTGCAGAAATGGGTCGTAATCCACTTCAGAACAGCGGTTTCGAACCTGGAGCATTTATGGGCGTTAAACTGAACTACTTGCGCATTTCTGAAGCCAAACTTACCGGAATTCCCAAAGGTAATGACAATGATGGACGAAATTCTTTTCTACATGGAATGAGTTCCACTCTGTTCTAAACACAATGCAGCTCATTCTGTTCCATATGGAATGTGTCTTATTCTTACCAGACCTTCCCAGTAGCCTTAATGAGCTTCATTTGGACAATAATCAGATTCAGGCCATTGAGTTTGTGGATCTCAGCCAGTACACCCAGCTGCAGAGGTAAACCTTTTGCATTCCTACTTATTTGGAGTGATTAATATATGTAAACAGATTGTATTTTTTTCTACTGTTACATAAAATGAAACATTTCCCTGCAGTTGAACTTTATACATGGGATTTTATGACATAAAGTTGGCTTTGGGTGTCCTCTAGTGGCTAAATCCCCCTCTGTGTCTGTGTTTAGGTTGGGACTCGGCAGTAACCAGATTCGCAACATTGAGCACGGTGCTTTATCTTACCTCACCGACCTGAGAGAGCTGCACCTTGACAACAACCGTCTGTCCAGTGTGCCTGGAGGACTGTCTCATTTGAAGTATCTGCAGGTGTGCTTGTGTTCCTGTATGTGATTTTAGTTCATTTATACTGAATAAACTGAACCACACTTTCCTTACAGGTTGTCTACCTCCATTCAAACAACATCACCAATGTTGGAGTGGATGACTTCTGCCCTACGGGTTTCGGGGTGAAGAAGGTGTTCTACAATGGCATCAGTCTCTTTGACAACCCAATCAGGTATTGGGAGGTGCAGCCCTCTACGTTCCGCTGTGTCAGTGACCAAATGGCTGTACAGTTTGGAAACCACAAGAAATAAAAGATGCACAAAACCAATCCAGGAGGAGAACAAGAGGAAAACACCCATAAGATATTTGAGTGAAAAAGATGAATAAACATTTCCATGGAGGCACAATTCGGAAGAAACGTGGACTCCATTTTAAGTCAGACAAGTCTATTTAAAAGTGAATTTTGATGTGTGTAATTCCCTGCTGACATTAATGAATATATACTCCACAAAATGCCTTTCTGTTTAATTTAGTTGACAGCATTGATGATTCCTTAATTAACTGTCTGAGATGTCTATCAACAGCTTCATTTTGCTTAGTTTTCATGGGTTGCATCTTTAAATAATGAGATAAATTCACAGTTTGTCATTCTGGACGGCTGATTGTCACTCATTCATCATGGTAATACTGTAATAAAGTGGATTGTGTTGTGGATGTTTATCATGCCATCACAAGACAGCCAACTTTAAAGGTGACACGCTTATTTATTTCTAACTTTAACGTCACAAGAAGTGCATTAGTTAGAATTAACAATACCTGCAGAGGTGGCAGGAGATTTAAAGGTGGAGTAGCTAAAACACTGAAAGGAAAATGTCTTCACAAACAAGCCCTACTGCTGTTTGGGTGACCACGCCTACAAGGCTTGGCAGAGTAACTTAAATCCTTTTGCGTATAGTTTCTGCTTTAAACAAGAGAGATGGACTACAAAGAACAGGTAAGTGTACAAATATTTACAGAATTAACTCGATGCGTGGATGACAAAAATTAATATTTCAAAAACTATAGCCTATAAACTAATACAATCAGTATTATTTTATGTCAAGCGGTTGGATTTTCCATGTAAGGACGGCAAATTCGAACGAGGTTCCATTAGAAATATTTTAGAATTTATTAGAATAGTATTTTACAACAGACTTATGCGATTAACCATTTAGAATCAAATGAGAATCATTACTTTGTTGGAAAAAAGCGATTATAAATCGGTTATAACTAACGTCCGTAAAGAATGCAGCCGTCATATGTTGTCAAACTTGTTCCAAAACCTGTTACAGGTATAAGCGGGCGGAATCTTAACAGATTAAAACTATCATGAACAGGTCGAGCAGGTTGTATCCACCGCGCAGTTCGGAGATTTGATCGAGTTCTCGTACCCCATTGGCTACGCACATTGGGGCGTGTACGACGGAGATGGATACATCGTTCACTTTGCGGTTGCTGGTAAGCTTTAGAACTTTAACTTTAGTACTAATACTAATTTTATAACGATGTAATCATGCTACAACACACTATAATACAGCCTACTATAAAAGTGTATGATTACACTGTGACAACTTACCACTAAAAAGCAAAATCTTTTTTGTTGTTTGTTTGTTGAATGTTAAATAGTTTTTCAGTACAGTACAGCAAAACAGTAACATTTTGAAATATTTTTACTATTTAAAAAAAAAGTTGTTTTCTATTTGAATTCATTTTAAAACAGAGCTAAATTTTTAGCATCATTACTCCAGGCACATGATCCTTCAGAAATCATTCTAATATTCTGATTTGCTGCTCAGAACTTTTATTATGATTATGATTATTACTATTATGTTGAAAACAGCTGAGTAGAATTTTTTCAGGTTTATTTGATGATTAGAAAGTTCAGAAGAACAGCATTTATCTGAAATAAAAATCTTTTGTAACATTATAAATGTCTTTATCATCACTTTTGATCAATTTACAGCATCCTTGCTAAATAAACATATTAATTTCTATAATTTCTTTCCCACAAATTACTGTTTTCCAAGCTATTCAATGGTATTGTGTATAATGTTACAAAAGATTTTTTTAAAGGATCATGTGACACCTAAGACTGGAGTAATGATTCTGAAAATTTAGCTTTGATCACAGGAATAAATGACATTTTAAAATATATTCAAATAGAAAACAGTTATTTTAAATAGTAAAAATATTTCACAATATTATTGCTTTTGCTGTATTTTGGATCAAATAAATGCAGGCTTGGTGAGCAGAAGATAATTCTCTATCTATCTATCTATCTATCTATCTATCTATCTATCTATCTATCTATCTATATGTATATACAGTATGTATGTATGTCTATGTCTCACAAACTCTTATACCAAATTTGCTTTTTCCAGATGAGTCTCAGCTGATGAGTTCATTTCGAAACTGCCTGCAGGCTATCTTCCCTGTTTGTGGTGATCTTTTGCTTGGAGAAACTAAAATACGGCGTCAGCTCCTGTCTGAAGTTAATGTACCAAAAGGAGCTCGTGTTTCAGTGAGCAACAGCAAGCACACTCTCGAGCCTTCACCTTTGGATGAAATTAGAAAACGACGAGATGCTTTACTGGACAAAGAGTTTACGTACAAACTTTTCACACACAATTGTGAGCACTTTGCCACATTTGTCCGCTCTGGGGTAGCTATGTGCAATCAGGTGAGTTCATGGATCAAGTAGTTTGAAGGGATAGTTCATCTAAAAATGCTCTCATGAAGCTACTAGAATACTTTTTGTGAAAACAAAACAAAACAAACATAACAACTTTATTAAACAATGTCTTCTCCCCCAAGTCACCCTCTGCCTCCATTATCAAGAGTACCACAACGTATGTGCATGTTCTCCTTTGCACGTAAATGTCAGCAGCACCACGCGCATGTGTTGTTTACGAGCAGAGGTAAGCACATGCATGCTGGTAGCTTTCTGGGCCTTGAATGTGGAAAAGACCCTTGCTGTCTATCAAAAATATCTTAATTTGTGTTTTAAAGATGAACTAAGGTCTTACAGGTTTTGAACGATATGAGGGTGAGTAATGATAGAATTTTCATTTTTGGGTGAACTATTCCTTTAACAATATAGCATAAGGATTATTATCATTATGTATTCTGTACATTTTATTTATTCTGACATGATGTTGATTCCTTTGTTTTAACAGATTCCTGGGAAGCCCAAAAACAAGGAATGTGTGGAAGCTACAATGTTATTTAGCTGCCTTGTGCCATCGAGTTAACCTATTGAATGCCAAGAACTACAGATTATCACAAGAATAATATATTATGTTTGAATAATGATATTTCTCACAAACTCATTAAACCTGTTAAGATTTATGTTTGATGTCTTGGAAAAGGGTTCTTCATACTGATCTGTAATAGTATATAGATCTTCACTTTCTTCTGTATCCATGCAGGTCTTGTTTTGGTCTTCTAGCCTTGTCAAGCTGGTCTGTTGACTGGTTTTAAAATGGTTTTGTGTTCAGGCCAGAGACCAGCTTGGTTATGCAAGAAGATCATATTATACCAGCTAAACAGGGGGGTTTTCAGCAAAAATGTAGTCAAAATGTACATAGAATGATATTAAAGATGTTTACATGTTTCTGACTGCCTTTTTCACATTCTAACTAATATGGCACATACCATTACTAATGTTTACCACAGTTACAAAGACACCATGAAATTGCAGATTTCATTCCTGTGCTGATGCATCATATATTACAACAGAAAATCTGGGAAATATCTAAGAGCTCATCCCTTTTTAAAATAAGCAACACCCAGCAAATACAGAACATTCCTCCAATGTTAGCATATGATTCCTGTATATTTATGTTTTGGGTTCCAAATAACATTGTCACATGTTGTAGTCAAAAAGTCAGCTGCATGTGACTGTTTTCTCAGAATAGACTATAAGTTTTAAGTACACTACTAGGCAAAAGTTTTTGAACAGTAAGTCTCTTCTGCTCACCAAGCCTGCATTTGTTTGATTCAAAATATAGCAAAAACAGCAATATTATGAAATATTTTTACTGTTTAAAATAACTAAGCTTTCTGTTTGAATATATTTTAAAATGTAATTTATTTCTGTAATCAAAGCTAAATTTTCAGCATCATTACTCAAGTCTTCAGTTTCACATGATCCTTCAGAAATCATTCTTATTTACTGTTCAAGAAACATTTTTTAATTGCTACTACTATTATTATTATTATTATTATCAATATTTAAAGAGGTTGAGTACATTTTTTTTAGGATTCTTTAATAAATAGGGTTTGGGTAAAGAAATTATAGAAATTAATACTTTTATTTAGCAAGGTTGCTTTAAATTGATCAAAAGTGATGATAAAGACGTTTATAATGTTAAAGGCTGTTCTTCTGAACTTTATATATTTATCAAAGAATCCTGAAAAATTCTACTCAGCTGTTTTTAACATAATAGTAATAATCATAATCATAATAAATGTTTTGAGCAGCAAATCAGAATATTAGAATGATTTTCAAAGGATCGTGTGACTTAAGTAATGATGCAAAAAAATCAGCTTTGAAATCACAGGATTAAATGAAATTTTAAAATATATTCAAATAGAAAACAGTTATTTTAAATAGTAAAATATTTCACAATTTGACAGTTTTTTGCTGTACTTTGGATCAAATAAATGCAGGCTTGGTGAGCAGAAGAGACTTCTTAAAAAACAAAACAATGAAAACATTTTGATTTTATTTGTAAAGAAAGAAACTGAACAACTAGCAAGATTATACAAGTTTCTCACAAGGTTTAAGGTGAACCCGTTATTATCAAGTTTTAACATTACTAAAAAGCGTCTAGTAAGCTAATTGTATTGTGGATGAAACTGTGGTTACCATGGTGATTTTTCATAAGATAAAAGGGAAATTAAGTGTTGTGTTTTTCATCATTAAAAATAAATAAATATTTATATTCTATACAAATACCTATTCTAAATCACTTTTTTCTTTTATATGTATTCGTAACCGCAAAAAGCCTATTTAGACATCACACGAGTTATTATTTCTAAAAAAGACGAAGCGTTTCCTACATTCCCCGGATGTTGCCCCACGCTTGCTCATGTCCCGGATGTACCTACATTTTAGTAGAGGAACAAAAAATGGGCTCATTACCAAGCTTCACCAAACCGTTTAAATTATCCCCACATACGATCGTTGTACATGTATGAGGACCAGACGGCAGTTTTGAGCAGAGTCCACGTCCATAGTCTCCGTGTCTGTAAAGTGATTCATGAACTTGAAGAGGTAAGACAGTTGTGTACATTCAGTGTTGCTACACGCTGTTGACGTTAGCAAGCCAACAGTCAGTTGCTAAGCGAAGTTTATATCTATAACAAATAACGTTTAAGTAACTTTAGGAATATAGAAACAGTAGAGGGGATCGCAATGAAATATTGACAGTAAAATATATGTTTTCTTAAAAGATCACGGCGTTCTTCAGCCACTCCTTGTGTATGCTAAGCATCAGGCTAACACACAGCTGTCCTGATAGATTTCAGAAGATTGTTGATGTCTAACTGCTTATTCATTAGTCGTTTCACTGGACTTTCTGGTATTTAAAACATGAAAAGAGCATATGTTAGTGTTTATGAAACCATGATATGGAAGTCAGATGATTAATTCATTTTGCTATTTTAATATTCACTCTCTTAAACCTGTTAGATGTTAATTAGTAAGCTAACCAGGTCAGTAACTTCACTGTTGCTCTGCCTAAATATTTTATCTACGGTTATTTATTAGGTTTTGATTAGATCAAACATGGTTAAATACAAGTTTTCTAAAGTATGTAGAACATGTTAGATTTGATATTTAGATGTGAAATCTAAATATATAAAGATGTCATATCAGAACATAAGCAAATGTCTATTTTTAATATGTAGATGTAATATCTAAGTATAAACTCTATAAACTTTAAATGTTGTGATATTAGAATATGTATGATCTATGATTTTTCTATGTGGTTGTGATGCTAGAATTTATATGTTATACTGATATTACAATATATGAAGAGTTCAGATGCAAAAGCCTCTAAATCCATCTGACGTTTTTCCTTAAAATGAGCATTTCTCTCTGTCTACTTTGTTTAGGTTTCTATGTAAATACTGGTACTTCTGATTGGGCTGAGGCTGGAATTTAGCGAGTTTAAAGTAAAAGTATTTGATGGACGTATAATATGTGTCAGGAGCATTCACTCAGTATCATTATCTCATTTTTGACCGAGATGGCTTTTAGCTAGTTTTGCATCTGAACTCTTCATATATATGTTTTTGTTTTTGTATATAGATGGGAAATTATAATGCATATTTTTATATGTAGATGTGATATTAGAATATATAATTCATATGATTTTAAATGTAGATGTGGTGTGAAAACATGATCTGCATGGTTGAGCAATGACATCTATGACATTAATTATAGAAAACAGTTGAGCAATAGATCTGTTTAAAAAGCAGTGTAAAATTAACCCAGGTTATGTGGTAATTTGTCCTATTTTGATTATCATCTTTATCAGCTTGTTATTCAGTGTTACACTACCAGTCAAAAGTTTTTGAACAGTAATATTTTTAATGTTTTAATGATTTTTAATGTCCCTTCTCCTCACCAAGCCTGCATTTATTTGAAAAAACTGTTTTCTATTTTAATATATTTTAAAATGTAATTCATTCTTGTGATCAAAGCAATGATAGCAATTAATGCTTTTGTTTAGCAAATGCTTTAAATTGATCAAAAGTGATGATAAAGACATTTATAATTATACAAAAGATTTCTATTTCAGATAAATGCTGTTCTTCTGAACTTTCTATTCATAAAAGAAACCTGAAAAAATTATACTCAGCTTTTTTCAACACGATAATAAATGTTTTTTTGTTAAATGTTAAATAAATGCAGGCTTCGTGAGCGAAGAGACTTCTTTAAAAACATGACAGATCTTACCGTTCAAAAACTTTTGACTGGTAGTGTATATTTATTTATAATACTGTGGTTTTGTTAGTGACCTTATGCTTAAACGTTAATTTTATTTTCTTCTAGAGTGACGTTGGAGGTGAGAGTTGCGGGCCGAGTGTGTTGACACAGTTTGAGCTGCTTCACACTGCTGACAGGGCCTTCCGCTACCCCCCTCACCCGTCATCCGCCTAGCGAAGAGTGATGACCTCACAGCAGCATGGGAATGCCAACCCTGCCCTCCTTTCGCCACAGAACTCTTCATCAAGTCAGGGCAGGCAACACATTTCTCGTTCCCCGATAGACTCGTATTCCCGTTCTGGGCTTTCCTCTCCTCGGAGAGGCTGGGTTGCAGCGTCCTCATCCGCAACAGCTCATGGTAACTCTCTTGCGCTCTCTCTAAGCCGATTGGCTCCGGCGTCCTGCAGTAATTCCTCCTCATCTCGGAGACCCACGTCTGGCCGGGTGGAGCCATGGCCGGAGGAAGCTGTGGATGATGCGTATGGGCTTTACTCTCTTCACCGCATGTTTGATATTGTGGGCGCACAGCTGACGCACCGTGACGTACGTGTGCTGTCCTTCCTCTTTGTGGACGTTATTGACGAGTACGAGAGAGGAGGCATACGGAGCGGGCGGGATTTCCTGCTCGCGCTGGAGCGACAGGGGCGATGTGACGAGACAAACTTCCGGCATGTTCTTCAGTTGCTCCGCATCATCACTCGCCACGATCTGCTGCCGTACGTCACGTTGCGCAAGAGACAGACAGGTTTGAGATCTTGTCAATCTTGAGTGTTAAGCTACAGTATCGTCACTATGTGTACCATATTTTTTGGCTAATTGCATATGTGTTGCTAATTATTTTCCAGTGTGCCCAGATCCAGTGGATAAATATCTGGAGGAGACGTCAGTCCGTTATGTTTCTCCCAGAGGAGCAGGGGAGGCACAGCAGGGAACTCCTCACAGAAGAACAGGTTTGTCGTTTATTGTGCTTTAGACGTCTTAATGGCGCTGTAAGCATTCTTGGTTTTGTGCTTTTTACTGAAATATTTAGCTTTTGTTGAAATTTCACGTCACATTGTAAACTGGAGATATGTCTATAATTATTTGATTAGCCAGTGAGAACTTTTGATGCGCTGTCAATAATTTTGTGTGTTTACAGTACAGCACATATATGGGAATCAGGAAGCCTTGGTTTTGAAACGTGCAGGGTTTTGGATTAAAGGGATACCTTAACCAAAAATAAATATTCTGTCATTAATTACTCACCCTCATGTCATTCCAAACCCATTAGACCTTTGTTTATCTTCGGAACACAAATGAAGATACTTTCGATGAAATCCGAGTGCTTTCTTTGCCTAGCATAGAGAGCAACAGAACTGACATGTTCAAGACCCAGAAAGGTAGTAAGGACATCGATAAAATAGTCCATGTGACTTTACTGGCTCAACCTTTATGAAGCTATGAGAATACTTTTTGTGCGCAAAGAAAACAAAAATAATGACTTTTCAATGAACAGTTCTTCTCATTAGCATCAGTCTCTGCCACCAGTCACAAGAGTATGAATTGTTGAATAAAATTATTTTTGTTTTGTGTAACTTCTTAAAATTACGGTTGAACCACTGATGTTGCGTCGACTATTTTAACAATGTCCTTTCAATGTTTCTGGGCCTCGAACGTGGTAGTTCAGTTGCTGTCTACGCAGGGTCAGAAAGCTTGCAGGTTTCATCAGAAATATCTTAATTTGGGTTCTGAAGATGAACAAAGGTCTTGGTCCAGGTTTGGAACGACATGAAGGTGAGTAATAAATTACCTTTTTTTTATTTTTGGGTGAACTATCATTTTTAGGGGAATGTCTAAATCAGTGGCTGCTGGTGTATTCAAGTCCTCCTGAAATTGTTGTGGTATTCATATGTGTTCCTCTCATAAATACAATCTTTCCGATGAGACCTGAACGCACCATCATTTGGAAGAAGCTCCAGATTGACAAATGGCTGGAATACACTGCACAATGTTTAAAATATAAAAACTAGGCATCACGCACTTACTGACTTTGTAAATGGCTTGGGATCACACACACTACCAGACTTTCTGCAAATTTTGAAACCAGGTCAAAATATTAAATATGTTAGATATCCTCTGACTGGGTGGAATTGTAGTCTGAAGCTGAAAAAAATGAGTCTGTGCTCATCATAAACTGCATGTTTTTCTGTGATATCTGTCAACTCCAACTGCTCTGACATTCAGCAACTAGCGGCAACTTGTCCAGACTGCTAATTGGGGCAAAAGCTACATAGTGTGTTCTAGCCTTAAAGGGATAGTTCACCCAAAAAATGAAAATTCTGTCATTAATTACTCACCCTCATGTCTTTCCAAACCTGTAAGACCTTTGTTCATTTTAGAAACCAGAATTAAGATGTTTTTGATGAAATCCAAGAGCTATCTGACTCTGCATAGACAGGAATGCAACTACCTCATTCAAAGCTTAGAAAGGTAGTAAGGACATCCAAAAAAAACGCTGGCTTCTGTGTCAGCAGCTCCACGTGCATGCAAAAAGACGTTATTTTTGTTTTCCTTGCACACAAAAATTATTCTTTTGGCATCATAAAATTAAGGTTGAACCACTGATGTCCCATGGACTATTTTATCAATATTATTACTACGTTTTTGGCCCTTGAACTGGGTCAGAAAGCTCTCGGATTTCATCAAAAATATCTTAATTTGATCTTATGGGTTTGGAATGTCATGAGGATGAGTAATTAATGACAGAATTTTCATGTTTGGCTGAACTATCCATTTAACCTTATCATGTATCTGATTTTAGTAATTTTCTCTTTCTCAGGACCCCAGCCATTGATCTGCTGTCCTCCATCAGGACCCCAGGTATGCCCACCACGGGCTAAACCCACCCCACCTCTGCCTAGCAGGAAAAGGAAGAGATCTCACACGACAGCCGACTGCAGAGAAAAACAGACTTGTGGTAAGACACAAAGATTTACACACAAGTCTATGGCTCAGAAAGAGAAGGTTTGACTATGTGGAATAGGGGTCATAACCTCACCATCAACCCCAAATTATTTTTATTTAAAAACTGGGCCACTTCACACATTTGGATTGCACCCGCCCCCCCCCTTTTTTTTTTCCTTAAGGTTATCAATAAGATATTGTGCTTCAAAACAGTGACGAAATTTGCATTTACAAGATATAAGTCTCAAACTTCTGCTAATGTGGATCAACGATTTTTATGACATCACCCTGCACTTCAGCTTGTCATCAAACTTTCTGTCCAATCAAATGCTCTCTAGAATCGAAAGCATCCCACCCTCTACACTATAAATCGAAGCTGAAGCTGTGGCTGAAATCGGTCACTTGTTTGCAGAGTTAGTATTTTCTGTATGCCGAATGGCACATAGTGCACTATATGGGGGATAAGGAGCAGTTCAGACAGTGTAAATATGCTTTCCATTGGGGCAAAAGAAGTCTGTTTTCACACTGTGTCACACAAGCTGCCGCAGCGCGCACACAGTTTGCTGCGGTCCAGAGACACGATAACACGGAGCGGATCATATGTGCGAGTCAGCACAGACCACAAAACATATCGGATCCATTCGAATGATACACGGAATGCTATATTTTATATTATAAATGCAGCTTTACCCAGCTCAGCGGCTCTGGCCCAAGCTGTGATAAAAACGAAATGCTATTTGCTGTTTAAAAAAGGGAGCGGGGCTGCTTAATATGTTTAGTTGATATTATGTCATCACATAGAATAACGCTGTGTGTTTCAAAGCACTTAAAGGAGAAGTTCACTTCCAGAACAAAAATTTACAGATAATGTACTCACCCCCTTATCATCCAAGATGTTAATGTCTGTCTTTCTTCAGTCGTAAAGAAATTGTTTTTTGAGGAAAACATTTCAGGATTTTTCTCCATATAATGGACTTCTATGGTGGCCCGAGGTTTAAATGCGGCTTCAAACGATCCCAAATGCGGTTGTAAACAATCCCAGCTAAGGAAGAAGGGTCTTATCTAGTGAAACGATCGGTTATTTTCATTAAAAAAACAACAATTTAAATACTTTTTAACCTCAAACGCTCATCTTGCCTTGCTCTGCCTGAACTTTGTGTATTGTGGTTCAAAACAGGGTATGTCGAAAAACTCCCATCGTATTTTCTCCCTCAACTTCAAAAATAATTTTAAAATCATCCTACATCGCTACAGAAGTACTGACCCCATCTTTGCAGAGTGAACATACAAAGAAGATCAAACACACTTAACAAAAAAGGTAAAACAGGGATGTAGGACTATTTTGAATTTGAGGGAGAACATGAGATGGGAGTTTTTCGACATACCCTAACTGTCATGAACCGGAAAAAAACAGAGTTTAGGCAGAGCAAGACAAGACAAGTGTTTGACTTTAAAAAGTATATAAATTGTATTGTTTTAATGAAAGCTATAAGATCCTTCTTCCTCAGCTGGGATCATTTACGACCGCATTTGGAATCGGTAAAGCCACATTTGAACTGCATTTTGAAAGTTCAAACTCTGGGCAGCAAATATCTTGGATGACAAGGGGGTGAGTACATTATCTGTAATTTTTTTTTATTTTTTTGTTCTGGAAGTGAATTTCTCCTTTAAGTGGACCGTCAAATCTTTTGAGAGTTTCTTTAAAGTCAATCAGTCAGCCATTTTTGGGTATGTATCATATTCTCCATAGATGTGCCTCTTGAGCTTTTGACAAGCATGCTTTAGGTGGACATAAAAGGTTTTTTTTTTTTTTTTTAACCTCCTTCCTTGTCTCGCAGACATACGACTGAGGGTGCGTGCAGAGTACTGTCAGCACGAGTCGGCTTTACAAGGAAATGTGTTCTCCAACAAGCAGGAGGCACTGGAGAGGCAGTTTGAGCGGTTTAACCAGGCCAACACCATCCTCAAATCCCGTGACCTGGGTTCCATCATATGTGACATCAAGTTCTCAGAGCTGACCTACCTGGACGCCTTCTGGCGGGACTACATCAACGGCTCACTATTGGAAGCCCTGAAGGGCGTTTTCATCACGGACTCTCTGAAGCAGGCAGTGGGCCACGAAGCTATTAAGCTCCTGGTGAACGTGGATGAGGAAGACTACCAAGCTGGCAGGAGGAAGTTGCTGAGGAACCTGGTGGCAGGAGGTGCCGGTGCAGGGACGGGGAGCAGGGAGGGTCCCTTGTCCTAGTGGTGGGATTGACTCGGTAAGTGGAGGAAAGTCAGAGAGACTCTGATGGGAGATTGGACACTAATGAGAAGGTATACATGGGGGGAGTGAGGAATGTAAACAGAGAGGAAGTGACTCTTCTAAAAGAAAGATACCCTACAAGAGGCCGGGATTTGCATCTTGAGCAAATGTGGATGGTAAGAGGTGTTAAGTGTTCCGGAAAGTTACGTTATTTCTGTTTTATTTTGAGTATCTCAAGTTGTGGAAATAAAAGATGAAGGGGGAAGTATCGGACAAAGAAGGCATTTAGTTTGTTTTGTCTTTATTCCTGCGTAATTAACACTAATGCTTTTTGTTTTTAGGCTTGTGTGAATTAGTTTTTCTTTTTTTTGTGCTACATTTCCATTTAAGTCTTGTTGCACAACCATTTGCTCTTAGTGAAATCTCTTGGTTATATGAAAAGTGTTTTCCTCAAAGTTTAACAAAGAGAACAGGTTGCATAAGGTTTGATTGACTGATTTGCCTTTAAAGCGTCACATTGCTTTAATTCATTGTGGAATAATTCCCCCGTCAATGTTGTCTAGCCACCCATGTTCAGGTTTCCCGGGTGCGAACTTGCATAAGCAGAATCTCACAAAGTCTTCATTGCACACTGCAACATTGCACTTCACTTTGGAAATGTGACTGCTTTAAGGATATAACACATTCTCCACTGAAGTTATTGCACAGTTGGGTTCGTTTTAGCAAATTCACAAGGGGACGTAGACCAACATCTGAAGATTATGAAGCATGGAGAATTGGTTTTCAGAATGGTTTGTGATATGCTTTGTTGCAGCTTGTGTTTTTATGCATGTCCCTGTAATTTTCTTTTACTTTTGGTTATGGAAAAAAACCTGATGTTCACTCTTGTTTGAATTTGCAACTTACTTTGTGCTCCAGAATGTTGTCCAGAATTTTCCAAAAAGATTAGGCTTATTAATATCCATGTTTGGACCAACTTAGCTCTGAAATTAATCTTCATTGTTTGTTACTGGTTGAATTTCTGGGCAGAGCGTTAATTGCATCACTAACGGTATAATACAGAGATATGCCTTTGTAAAGTTGACATGCATGTGACGGCAGTATTTGATTAAGGCATTGTATTTTCACAAAGTTACAGATTGGCTACTTTTGTTCAGTCCAAAAAAATGATTAGGTAGTTCTGAGAGTTCTAGTTAAAAAAAAAAAAAAAGAAAAAAAAAAGGATTTGTACTGTTTTTTAGTTAAAATGTGATCTCACTTGGGAAAATGCAGTACACAAGATGTTCAAGATTAACTTTTATTTTTTTTTAATGTCTCATGATTTTGGGGTGCTCCTTAATAGCAGATTTTAATGTGCTATATTTATAATTTCTTCTCATTTGAATTTAAGCAAATGTTTCCTGAGAAATGGCCTCTGCAAGGGTTTATATGTTGACATGATCTGCTGTAACGTCTAACAAGTCTTGAAAGATGACACAAAATGTGCCAACCTGAAGCGCAACCTGTGTTTTAACATGACTGAAGTGAAAGGAAAAATGCCTGAGCAACATGCAATCGCAGGAGGATGTATAATTTGACTGACTTGAGATGTTTTTGCTATACTTTTAAAATACCAAAGCTGTTCCCAGACATTCATTCTCTCTTAATCTCTCTCTCTTATTCATTCTCTCCTCCATCTGTTAAGATATAATGAAACTGTTGAAATATTGAAAGAAAATTGGTGACTTGTGGGGTGAGTGGAACAGACGTTTAGAAAAGTTAGCTGTGGATCAATTACTGCTATTATTATTATTATTATTATTATTATTATTACAGAAGGAAGAAAAGCATTTTGTAATGTTTTCCTAATGGAACTAAACAAAGTTACAGACTGGTATCTATTATATAGGTTACATGTTCTATTGATTGTGTTCAAGTGTTTGTCTTTATATCTTGCATGTATATGACATTGATCCCCTTAAATATCACACAGTGACAATTGAGCTGTGGTCTGTAGATTTGAGATATCTAGACATTTCTAACCTTTTTTATACTTTGTTTTTCATAGAGAAAGAAATGGGATTGCTACTTTTTGGAGAGGTGAGATGAGTATTCTCAAAGTGACACAGTAGAACAGATGAAGACGGAGCACTTTATTTTTTACTCTCTCTCAAGTATTTCACCTATTGTAACCATATATAGTAATACACCATTCCAAAATGTAGGAGACGTTCGGCATCATCGGCCATCTGTCGCATTATGACTCTGATTTTCGAATAATTTTATTTTTGTTGACCATGCCGGTGGTTGTGTTAAGTGAAATATTTACGTGCAAAATAGACAGCTGGTTCATTCAATGTCTGTACAAATCAATAAAACAAACTGAAAAATACAATCTGTTGCGGTTCTTTTTTTGGAAAAAAAAAAAAATCCTGTTAACGCATTCATTGACCAAATATGTTTGTAGAAACCTTAAAGCTGGTGTGTGTCATTTAATGCATACTGAAATTTTAAGTTAGCCGTTCATCGATTAATTTCCCCAAAAAGTGCAAACACTGGCTCTGTGGTGTCATCAAAACACTGCTCTGGCCTAGCTCTCAACCAAAAGTTGAGAATATTACCCAGTTGTTTAGAAACTGCAATTCTGTAGAAATATCCACCTTTTCTTCAATGCGGAAGTAAGCCTATGGATGAGACTTCCGGTTCATTACCCGCCATAGGGAAATAAGAGAAGAATAACAATGTGCAGTAAACGCTGAAACTGTTTGCTCCATGAATCAGTGTGTTCATAATTAAGATAATGCGTTAAAATAACATGGTAAGACACACCGATTAGCAAAATTTAACAACAAAACAAGCTGTTTTGTACAGCTAAAAATAGCTGGACGCAGATGAGACCAGAAGACTCACCCATAAAATTTACAAATGGCTACGCCTGTACTTACAGTGAAAAAAAGGTGGATGGAACATGGTTTAATATCACCTCAAAAAAGTTAGCCATTAGCGTTCATAGTTATCTTCATGGCAGTTGCTAATGCTGAGTTCTGCTGCCTGGTTTTGAGCCAATCATCTGAATCCAAATGTTTGTTTAATCACTCTGAACAATACTGTTTGGCTGATGGCACCAAAATATGCTTACGGGCCCAAGCTCTTCATTACTGGCCATACTTTATTGTGAAAAACAGCAGACAATGGAAAATTTAAGTGCACTTCATGATTTTAAGAGCACTCCAAAATTTGGGCATTCAGAAAATGTCTACTTCAGTACACTGATATATTTGCATTTTAAATGTTGCTTGCAAAATAATCAATAGAAAAAGATGATAAAGTTAACGTCTAACAGCAAAGGCTGACAGGGCTATGCTAACTAACCAAACCTTTCCACACTGGAAGTCACTGAATGTAAAATAAAAAAGTTTGTGACTTTTTATCTCATAATTCGGACTTTTTTTCTCAGAATTGCATGATATAAACTCACAATTCCGAGAAATAAAGTCAGAATTGCGAGTTATCATCATGCATTTTTCTTGTCTCGTTTGTGTCCCTCAATTCAACTCACAATTGTAAGATACAAACGTCATAATTGTGACCTTATATCTCTCAATTCTGAGTTTATCTCTCAGAATTCTGACTTTATAAATCACAATTGTGAGCTTGTATCTCACAATTCTTAGAAAAATTTTAGAATTGTGAGTTTGTATCATGCAGTTTTGAGAAATAAAAGTCAGAATTGCAAGATGTAAACTCGCACCTGCGAGAAAAGTTCGCAATTACCTTTTTTTATTTTTTATTCAGTGGCAGAAACGGGCTTCCATAGCATAGAGCACATTAAAGTCTGTGTAAAGAAATATTAAATATGTGTTCTGAGTTTGTCACACCACAGAAAAATGTGTTATTAACCACCAAGCCAAATTTGAATGAAAAAAAAATCTAAATTTTGAACAAATAGTATTCTCTGCTCTTAAATGCTGGGGGCGTGTCCGCTGTCTGCGCTGAAACCACACCCACTCACGGGAAAGCTGCCGCCTCTCTTAGCTATCAAATACAGGTAATATGCATTTACGTGATGAAGGCCAGGTAATATGCATTTACGTGATGAATGCATTTGCTAGCTAGCAAACTCTAGGCTGTAATAACTAACGGTAATGACAGTAACTCACCACTGAGTGGGTGAACCACTGATGCTAATAGGCTCTAGTTTTAGGTGTGTACTATGATGTCATACACCGATCGAGCAGCGCCGCTTCAAGACGAACACACCTATTATTGTGTTAGGAGAGTGCCATGCTCATTGGCTCCAGTGCGTCAAAAAAACAGTATAACTCCACAATTCACTACTACGTAGTTCACAGTCTTTCTAACATGTTTTTAGTAATACATTTCTAACATTTATAGTGTTTAGAAAACATTTTCTGAATTGCCTTTACACAGACTTTAATAATATCAGCCTATAGCAAAAAACTAGTGTTACCAAAGATGTCTTCACTCTTTTTTGGCTTTTCTTTTCTTGACAAAAACTTTCAGCAATGCCCTGATCATCAAGAACAAGAGCAGGCAGACTGCTGTAAACAAACTCACTATTAGCATTAACACATCTACGCAGTAGTAGGAATACCAAGGAAGTTTGTAGGACTCTGTGCGCAGGTGCGCCGCACCCTTATGCCTCATCACAAACTCCAGCCAAAAGATGGCGCTGTCGATTGGCTTGAGCGGAGTGTCACGATGCAGGCTTGACATCCTCAGCATGTTCTTCTGGTAGGGTTGATTTTCATCCAGGATGTCTTTTAGGGCTTGCGTTAGGGTATCTACATCCAGGGATGCGACGTCTAGCACTTGAGCCACCCCTCTGGCTTCCAGGCGAATCATGTTGTCAAACTGGTCAAAGATGAGCGGAAGCCCAAGCATCGGAATGCCGTGGTAAATAGCCTCGTAGATTCCATTCGTTCCTCCGTGGGTGACGAAAGCTTTAGTTTTAGGATGGCCTAAGAGGTCGTTCTGAGGCAACCAGTCCACTATGAGTGTATTGTTCCCCAACGAAGATGGCTTTTCCCCTACGTGCCTCCAAATCACCTTTTGTGGCAAGCGAGCAAAGGCGGAGGCGACGACTTCAGATATGTCAGGAACCAGACTTCCAAGCAGAGTACCCAAAGACATGATCACCACCCCGTGCTCTCCAGAACTCTCAACAAACTTCTCCAGGTCATCTGGAAGAGGTTTGGATGGTTTGCACTGGAAGCCTCCAATGTAGACCACATTGGGCATAGTAGGACGAGGAAACTCGAATACAAAATCAACTCGCATGAGCCACAGATCTGCTCCTTGGATCAGAGAGTACACATTGGAGTTTGGGTCTATGTATTCACTGATGACTCCTTGATAAAGGGGCCTTGTGAGCAAGTGGTCTATGTATTGGCCAATTCCAAAATGCAAGATATTTTTCATTTTATTTGCCAAGCTCATTTTGTCCGTCACCCTGGATCCAATAGTTGGGATGTAAGAAAGCGGTGAGGGTGCAATTGCAAAGTGCCCTTCTGCATTTGTTATCCATCGTACATTGAACACCATTGGTAGACCCAAGTACTTGCCCAGTATGACCCCTCCTGCAAAGCCAGGATCAGTTAGCATCAAATCGTACTTGGACTCTTTGAGTGTTTTCACAAGCTTTTTATCCTTTAGAATGGTCCTCACCATCTCAGCAGAAGTCTTGTGAGACTCTTCTAAAAGAGTGCATACTTCTTTCTGCAGGGCCATGAATGACCAAACAGATCCTTCCCCTCTTTGAATGTCAATGTTTCTCTTAAGAAAGGACGCCATGTACTCGGGATCCTCCAGGCTGGAGGGATGATTGAAATGGATGGTGATGGGCGTATAGTGTTTGGTGTTCTCTGGGATGTACCAGCTGTTGGCAGAACGGACAACTGTTAGTTTGTGACCTCGCTGATGAAGCTCTCGTAGCAAAATGTCCATGTTAAGCCAGTGGCTTCCATCCACAGGATACACCAGGATCTTCCCAGCCAGGGAAAGTAGTGGAAGACTCCAAAGGAAGGCAACGAGGACAGAGATTTGGGGATGTAGCAGCATTTTCTGAAAATATAAGTGATTAGTCATTCATTTTGACTGGGAAACACACTAAGCTCTTGACTTTTTGCATTTGTAGATTTTGACATGACAACAAGTGACGTTCTACTCGACGCTGTTCACTACCTCTGACTCGGAATTATGCATTTCTATGGCAAATCTATCAACACTTAAATAGGCTGAATCAATGGTATTTCAATCAACCCCTAGCTCTCAAGCTCATTAATCAGTATATCGTGAACACAAATTTGGTTACAGTTAAGGACAGTGAATACTGAATATCTGGTGACGTGACTATGTACAACGTCAACGGACAACATTGTAGAACGTCACTGCTGGACTTATTAAACAGGCAGGACCAATCTCTTTTTGATATTATTTTTTTTATTCTTTTAAAGCACATGGTTCTGTTACACGTTCTTACAACATTTCAGGCGAATATTAATTATAAATGTTAACTAGATGTGTTCATTACCTGTCTAGCGATGTGTGTTTATGCTGAAATATACTAAAAACTTCTACTTCTATTGCGTGTCATTATATTTATCGAGTGGGCTCGTATGGTTTATGTTTTGCGTGTCAGAAATGTGACATAGTGAGCACAGATGCTCCCTAGTTTTTGTAGGATTTTTCAGGAAGCGAACGTTCCAGTGCTGGAAGGAATTCGCAATTGAAACAGCCCTTAAAATGGCTGACTCCCTGCTCCGTGCCCGACTTCTGAACTAGGGAGCTGACTGAGATGCACCCAAATTCCTATTTAGTTATTTAACTTGGTGGCCATCTTTGAAACCCCTCTTGGACATCCAAGTGCAGCTCCTATCTTTTTGAATGGAGAAACATCAAATTCTCCAAAACTGTTCACCAAGCTTACAATGAAATTTCATATTTGAAATCACCAATTAAATCTGACAACAACTGTCTCATAAATGTTGTTTCTTTTGCTCAAATATCATTTAAAATGTTTATTTTTTAGACTAGACCAGCCAGCGCGCAGTCCTAAGGGTACAACCTGGACTACTAACTGCAGCTGCAGTGACAAGCTGACGTTACCGATTAGCGACTGGTTCTTTTATTCAGAGGGCGAAGCTTCCTGCAATAGAGCGGCCATATTGAGCGGTGCATTTTTCTATATTCAAAAGTGACACATCTTGGGTCTAGCCTTTGGCTGAATCTGCACTGGTCAGGTGATACAAGTCGTAGCTGGTAGCTCTTAGAGAATTCCCAGTTTATGAGGTATAATTATGAGTTCTATGAGGACGTGAATGGTTTTTACAAGTTGGAATCTCATAATTACAGTAATTAATTCATGGCGTAAACGCAACATTACTACTGTTTCTACATCGGAAGTGAACAGCATAGCATGACGCGACAAAAAACTATCCATCTTATTATGTTACAGGAAAAGAGCCTATGGGTGAGACTAACGGTTCATTAGCCGCTATAGGGATATAACATGAGGTCGACCGATGTTTCCCTTTTGCCGATTAATCGGCACCTATAGTTGATTGGCGGAACCATGCCGATAATTTTTTCCAGGTTGGGTCCGTTGCTGAAGCGGCTGAGAAGGTCGTCATTATACAGCCAAGTCCCTATCCACAAGTTTCCTACGCCCCATTAGGCCTTGTCTCAACAGTGTGGAGCGTCTTCCGGTTCAAAGTAAACAAGCGGGACGTGACACTCATTCATTCAACAGTTGACAGGAGTGACGGGCAAATGAAGCCTCTTGAAGCACCGAGACTTTCCTCTGACTGTTTCAGGAAAAGATTCAAAGCTTTGAGAGTGTCGAAAACTCTGGTGGTTAGTAAAAAATAAAGCAGCCAAAAGCCTGCGAAGCTCCATCGGAAAAAGCATTCACCACAATTTCCATAGATCAACATGCACAAATAAAAGCCTAACCGTGTGTGTGTTTGTTTGCTGAATTTCTGACTCTGATAAATGAATTTACTCATTGAACACTGCCATTAAATGCCAGTACGAATATCAATATGATGTAATAGAAGAATAATGTACACATATATTAACTGCATATGGCATATATTTAATTTTCCTTAAATAATGTGCATTCTTTATATTACTTGTATGACTGGGTATTTAAATATAATCATTAAATGGGTCCAAATGAAAATGTACTCGCAAACTAAGATCTGGGGGTCGAACGTTAGGACATGTAAAGTGAATCGCGCACAAGACTGGACAGAAAGTGAGGCTTCTACGAAAGGGATTTCTACGTTAACAAACCTCGAATCGAAGCTTCATCTGGCGTGCCCTTTAACACAAGCTCTGATGTCTCGGATCAAATGTCATTTCACTAGTTGACAATCATTCAAGATTTAGCGATCCAAACTTGCTAATGATGTGGGAACACAAATTCAATAAGCATTTCTTGTCCATAAGAACGTAATGACATCTCTCATAAAGGTGTTCATATTTACAAAGTAAAATATATATAAAAAATATAATATATATATATATATATAAATATAAAAAAACATTTAGCCTCTTTGTTAATTAGCACACAAAATACCATTGGTATACTATGCCCGCCGCCTCACCGGAAGTTGTACCCACGTTCTTTTTTACAGTAGCGCACTCCGGAAACTTGTGGATAGTCTTTGGTATAAAGCACGAGAGTGGCCTCTAGTGGCGGAAATCACCTTGTGTTTAGACACGTGATACTGCTCACTGTACAGAGCTGGACACTTCAAATTCGGATTTAAAACATCGATAACGAAATGGTGTGTTACTAATTTACTAAGTGTGTTACTAATTTGTTGACTAGATGCTGCAGTAGTGGAGAAAGGACAGCAGTATACTTTTGCCCGTTTGGTGATCAAACAAAGTCTTGTAGACCGCCGCTTGAATTGAACGCGACGCGTCCAGTGTGTGTGATACCGGATAGAGTTCATATATATATATATATATATATATTAGTTTTATATTTTGATTAAATAACCACAAATGTTCTAGCATAGAAGCAGTTAAATTGCGAAAGTATACAATATCCATATGTATGCAATTTTAATACTGTGACCTTTGTGTAGATATTTAAAGAAAGGTAACACTTTACAATATGAGTCCATTTGTAACATTAAGATTGATAAAAGCTGTAGAATAGAAGTATTGTTACTTGTTAGAGTGTGTTAATTTCAGCATTTACTGATATATTTTAAAATTTTTAGTTGCTTTTGTTAACATTAATGAACAATGAACTAACTCAATATATAATTAATATTAATATTTTTATCCATTTACAAAGTATGGTTCAGTAGGCTACTCTTTTTTTTTTTAAATAGTAGAGCACTGTTTATTTTCCAGTTAGTATCCATCTATCGGTTGATTAATCGGTATCCACCAGTGTGGTCCAACCTAGTTAACGGTATCATTAAAATCCAATATCCGTCGACCTCTAGTAAACAGTAAAACTGTTTGTACTACAAACCAGTGTGCTCATAATTAAGGTAATATATTAAAATAACATGGTAAGACCAAAGACTATAGAATACCTTAAAGGGACTTTGGTAAGACACACCAATTTGCAATATCAAGCAGCAAAACAAGCTGTTTTGTACAGCTAAAAATAGCTGGATGCGGATGATACCGGAAGCCAGATCCTTAAAATTTGCAAATGGCGAACGGTGGATAGAACCCATTATAATCAGTGATGCTGTCTACGCGCGGCGCAACACGACAAATCCTAGACAGTAAACGGATGTCTCGTTCTATTTATGAGGTACTGACACGAAGTTCAAATGATTTGCAACGGTCGCTTTGCCGTGTCAAGAGTAGACAGCCTATCAAGCTGTTGGGGCACAAGGCGACAACCGTCGCGGCCGGTGTGCACACAGTGTTAGAAACCAAATGTTGGTCCAATGTATTGTCTGGACCTTTTGGACTTTAAAAATATATGTTTTGTTGTGTTCTGCAGAAGAAAGTCATACAAGTTCAGAATGACCTGAGGGTAAGTACAAACATTCCCTTGATTCTTATTTGTAAAAATGAGTATAATTACAGAATGAATACAGTATAGTATAATATGTTGATTCTGATAATATTGTATTGTGTAGTTAGTATAATATAATGAGTATTATACCCATACTGTTTATGATTACAAACTGACATCATTGAATCTTAGCCAATGATCTCAAGCAATTTGTCTCTTATATTTTTTTTATTTTCGTTTTTTATCTTTCATCTTTCATTTGCCAGTGGGCTGCCCCCTTAACCCTATCTGAGAGAATCATTGCACATTGACTTGGCACTACTACACAATCTCAGTTGAACACATGTACAGTTTTTAAGAGTTCACAGTTGGAACGAGAGAAACTAAAGGTACTAGAGGACACAGATCATGTAACTAACACAAATATATGTCCCTGACATGTTTGCTAAATAGATGCGTTATGTAAAGGCTATTCATTTGCATACCAGTGAATAGGCTGCACAGTTTAAGCAATTTAGTGATTTGCACAAATATGTTTAAATGTATCTCTTTGCATAAAAAAGTGACTGCATGTGTACATTGTTCTGAATGACATTGTGCAATAGTCCCTATTTTCTGTTTTAATGATATGTCCATTGACTAAACTGCAAAATGGAACATTCTGAAACATGCAGACAAGTAAACTGAGACACTGTACCTGGTCTGTGGCGATGTCCTGAAGAGTTTTGCAGTTTGGAAGAATGCCTAACAGTGCAGTTTTTATTCCTGATCTGGCAGGCAGCCTTGTAAAAGAGTAAGCAAAGTCCCTCACTCACGTTTTCATAGATTTTTTTTTTTTTTTGGTTTAAAGTGGTGCCTAGCATAGACATCGGACCGCGAACAGCATGAGGTTGAACTTTGGCCCAGAACTGTACTTCCTCTGTGCGTTTATTTAACGTAGCCTCAAAAGGGGGCTTGATCTGAATCATGTGTTTGGTGGAGAAAAGAAAGAGAGGGAGGTAGGCTCACAAACAGATTATGTCAGAGGATTACATACAAGCACATTCCATTCTCATTAAAACCTTAATTTGAATATAACTCATTAAAACAGACCTTTGAGAAGAAGCATGGAATATTCAAAGCATGAAAATAAAACACCTGATGGCACACTGCACATTGTTCCACTTCTGACTCAAGTGATCCAAAAGGAGTGCAATCATAAAGATCTGTCATAATTTGAATCCAGTCAAAGAAGAATCTTCTTAGAAGCTAAAATTCCTGTTTTTCAGAATTTCAGTTCAATCCAGTAAGATCGTATTTGGTGTGGGTATAATGCTCTTTTCGCCTCAACAGAGTGAGAGAGCACTTTTAAAATACACAGTCCTTGTGTTAGATATCAGCTCATTGCATTGTAAAAGATTCCTCACGTTCATCAAGATTGGCTTCATTGTGCAACAACATGGGAGATGACTGCTGCTGGATGCAATGCTATTTTCCTCCACTAGAGGGGACAACGTTGTTACTAATTTCACTTGGATGCGGGAGAACAGTACAGGACATGAAAACAGTACACGTAAGTGTGTCAACAGGTCATTCTTATTTATTCATCATTTATTCATTCATTTTAAGTTGGTAACATAGAGGCACAGGGGGTATATGCACAGTGTTTTAACTCATTTCTGCTTTCCCACCATAAATTCACTTTTTGAGTTGTAGTGTTCTTTACTGATATGACAAAAATTGTGCAGAGACAACAGTAGTGCAAATAAACTAGTAGGCCTGTTAACTAAAAGAGTATGGAAGTAAAATAAAGTTAAACTAAACTGGCAAAGTAATAGTGCAGAGCAAATTATGAAAGTTCTAGCAAGTCAAATTAAAATGGACAAATTCTCTGTGTGTGTGTGTGTGTGTGCGTGTGACGTTTTGGCAATATTGTATGCAGAACAATCGTGCCAATAAAGTACTTTGAAATTGAAATTAATATTAATTGAACCAGGGCTCTTTCTCGTTCTCAAATCCTTTGTTAGGATGTTTTATTAATGGAGCTACAGGCGGCAGGCCGCATGAGCACTTACTTTATAATTAATGCTCAGATGCCCAGCTGAGAGAGATAGAAGTAAATGAATTAAAGAGCAAATTGAACAATATCCTTTATATCCATGCCTTTAATTTTTTATTCTTTTTATTGTCATTATTTGGCTTAACTGTGTATGCAGGGGCATCGCGATCAGGGTCCAAATATGAACAAACCCAGCGACTGGGTTGTTTTTGACCCAGTGGTTGGGTTACTACCCAGAAGGTTGCTGGGTTTGTCCATATTTCACCCAGCACTGGGTTGTTTTTAACCCAGCCTTTTTTAGAGTGATGTCACCTCTGAGCCTCATTAAATGTCTGTAAATACAACTACATGCCACTTTTGTATTATTCTGTGCCAGTTCTGTAGTGCAAATGAATTGAATTTTGTTAATATTGATTTCTTTTGATTGGTAACTTCCTATTCCACTGGTTGTTATTTGATTGTTTAAAACAGAAATTTCTAAAAGGCTTATACATATGGGTCATTCCACAAAATCGGTGCCTTTTGCGTCCCTAAGAAATAATCAAACATAGATAATATAACAACAAATACAATTTAAAAACATAACAATACCATGTATCCTTTCATCAATATTACATCAAAAAGGTCAATTAAATATTATTTTAAATAATTTAAATAGCATTTATGCTGGTAAGGGTAAGGTTTTTGGTCTTGTCCCTTACTATGATTTTTCTTTTTCAGCACTTTTAATTTGCACATTAAAGGCAAAATGATATAAAAATCTGTTTGTTCTAAATATAGTCTCATTGTTAAGCAGTGCTTTTGGCATAACTATGCATTTGTTCTATGAAATATAAATCATTTTATTGGTGTCCCCTGATTTCATGTCAGCCCTGTTATTCCCACTGAAAAATCCTTGTAAAATAATGTTTGTTCAAGTTTCTAGGAGGTTACATTATCTCAACCAGGATTCCAACACTTATAACACAAGCATGTTTCTCTCACTCCTCTATAATGTTCTATTTTTGATGATTTAGAAGGTTTGACTGAGAGGGGCCATCATGCAATGTCAGTACTGTTACCATTTTTAAAATATAAATTTAAATTATTTCTTACATTTAATATAATCAATATCTTCAAGTAAAATCCTTTCAAAGTGTACAGTATGTGTTTCTGTGAACTTGATTATTAGCTAGCAATTAGCAAATTTGTTTGAAATGGTCAAACCTGCTGTCAACCTGTTACTTTTTAGAGTAACAGGTTTTGACATTTGGGTAACAGGGATCACATTGATTAGGTTAGACCCTGTCTTTAAAGATTGTCTGTGTAAAATTCAAACATTTTTAAGGTCACCCTCAATATATTACTGAGCTAATGCCTGTATCATTCAGTGGCATATGAGTTCTAATTAAACTATATCTAGTAAAGCTTGTGTCGTTAACAGGGTTGACAAAAATACCAAAACATGAGGTAGAAAAATAGTCATAAAATAATAAATGACATGGCCTGAGATGGTACAATACAATTTCTTGTCATTTTAAGGTGTCTTCATTTCATGTATATTTAAAAAAATATATATTGATTAAACTTATTTTTGGAAAAGGCACCAATTTTGTGAAATGACCCATATACATTTTTTTAATCTGACATAAAAGATGACATAATTTTAATGAAGTTAGCAAAAATTGCTGCTGTAAATCACTCAGTCAAATATCACCCCGTAACAGGAAGGCTAATTGTTATTTTTGATCAGAAGGTGCTTCTGAATTTATGACTTGTTCTAAATTTTTACAATAGCCCACTGAATGTGATTTTGAGGGGGCACCATAGTGCACAGGGCCCTAGCGACGGCCCTGTGTGTATGACAACATTTTGTATCTTTTTTCAACATTTTAAATCCTTTTCTAGACATTTTAATTATTTCCCAGATAGCACTTGTACGGCTGCAAAATGTCTGTTAAAGATTGCTTGATCTGGAAAGCATCTGCTGTGTACAAACATCTGACAGACGACTTTGAGATGTCAGTTTTACATACATTCTTAATCAGAAACATCTCAGAGACATCTAATAAACTTCTATTTGACATCTGATTGAAAACGTCCTATAGTCGTATTGCAGATGAGCAAACACTCTAAAATACACATTTTGCGTTTGTAAATGCAAAAGTCAAATAGACGTCTCCGTGATGTACGTGTGCTATCAGGGTTGTTTTTTTGTTTTTATCGCGTATCGTAATTCTTATATGCTAACATGCAAAATTTCATCGCGCTGTGCTCATATTAACGTCTCTGTTATGACTAAGACCTAACTCATAAATATTAATAAGGTCGTGCTGACGCTGCGTGGTAATCGTCCAATGGCGAATGTCTGCTTTATGAATATTAAGTACATCCCGCTAACGTATCTTGACAGCCACCCAATGGCGAATGTTCTGCTTGTGAATATTGATTAGTCGTGCTGACGTTGCGTTGTTACCTTGCTTGGCTACCTTCCCAAGGCAAAAGCCCGGGTTATGAATATTACAAACCCAGCCCTCGCCATAGTAGAATTCGTCTTTTACCGGGAAAAGGAAGGGATTGCGGAGAGAGAGAGAGGGAGGGAAGCGAGAGGCCCGGAGCTCGACGAGTATTCATCCGCCCCTCCCCCATCCCCCGTCCTCCAGCGCTGGGATGCTGCTGCTGCTGCTGCCATCACCGAGAGATGCGCGTCAAACGGGCATCATCAGCATGTAGACCCACATCTCTCCTTAACCCATCACTCTATCAATCAGCGCCAAAAATAACAGCAACGATGTGACCAAAACGACCCTCCTTTACGTTCCCGACAGCACAACACGCCGTTTTTAACCGATTAATTAATGCGGACGTGGTACAATCTCATCTGCATCATTCAGGTTTTCTTCCGCATAAGATGAAGTGCTCACCACCGTCTGCTGCCTCCTGCTCCCTTCATTTGATTTCTATTCTGCACCGTTGCGCATCATCTGCGTTTGGAATAGCGTAAAGGTCAAATGATGTGACTTTCATTTTTGTGTTCTCCATGATGGGCATGATTTGAGGATAAATCACTGGATATCATTCCGTTTTTTCCTGTCTTTTTTCGACTCAACGTCAAATGTCCTTGGAACATGGCCTGCGCGGTGAGTGAATATATTCGTTCACGGATACATGTTCACAAGTGCCTTGTGGTGTCAGCAGGGTATGTTTTCTGTTGGGTTTGTTTATTTGTTGCAGTCTAGTGTCCGCTAATATATAATTAAAGTGCTTATTATTATGATTTAAGTAGGTAAGCATTACATGGAAATTATTATCATCATTTACAGTATTCCCAGCACGTTTGTGCTGATATAATTGACCAATATATGTTTTATGTCATGAGGGTATTCATGATTGTTCAACAACTGCTTTTTGATGTCCTAAAATAAAATAGTAGCCTAACAGAGGAAAATAATAGTAAAAAATCATGCAGTTGTCTAAATAAAATGTAATAATGTAATCTAGTATCATACATTGACAACATTTATTTAAAAATATTAATAGTTTATATTGTGCCATACACTTAAATTAAGAGCAGTGCATCTACAGATACCTGTATGCATAAAACAAGTTAGTAGTTTTTAACAGACTGAAAAAAGCAGGTGATGGATGGATGTAACCTTGCTGGTTAGTTTGTGCAGCCTTTCATTTTAATCCCCACCAAATGTTTTTAATATACATTTGTTTTACCTTCCCCTCGCTATGATTAAGCCGAAAAATCATAACACAAATGCCACAGGCACTTTCATTAGCTGTGAGCAGCTGTACAGTGGACCAAGGTGAACATCTGATTCCTGAAGGTTACCAGGAAAGGGCATCATCGTGTATAAAGCGCATGTTTGTTGAGGAATCTTCTGGCCATTTTTAATAAAAGATGAGGAGGCGCGCTCACAGATTATGGGTTTAAATGTTCAGTAACCTAAAGTTGGTGTCACAGCAGGGAAATGGAGGCGCAGAGCTCAAGCGGATTGTAATGTCATCCAAAATTGCAGGCCTGATGGCTGGTAATGTTGCCTTCGTAAATCTGTTCTGCAGTGGGATTGGGCAAGTGTTTATGTGCGCATGCGCAGGCGTCTCGTACTGAGCAAAGGCAGATTTTGCGTCGAGAGGCGGCACTGTAAAGTACATGGGGTTGGGGAGAGGCGCACATACAACGCTTTTATCAAGAGCGAGTATTTCAAAAGGCGTTTAGATGAGAAGTGATTGTCCTCGGTTTCCCTGGGACATTATGCAAACAATCCATTGCAGTAGGTGTGCGTGATGAACGCTTGGCTTCTTGTTTCCCACAAACTTCCTACACCTGTGACACCTGGGTGAGCAAAATGCCACCTTCACATTTCAAAACGTTTACAGACTTACTTTTAGGACTAGAAACAAACACGTTCATAATGAAATCTAAGAGAAGCAGGCGTAAATAAATGATTAAGTAGGAGATACCGGGGGTAGTTGTCACAATTACCAACTGCTGGGCAAACAACTGAACGCAAAGTAAAATAATAATAAATAATAAATGAAATAATACTAACACGCAGTAAATAATATATTACGAAGGCAGGTGTTAGATGAAAAGCTGTACGCAGGGCATTGATGTTCTTGTCATAAATGTTGGGGCAAGTTGTCACGTGTTTTATGTGCTGGAATTTTACATAATTCGTTCTCATTATTCAACTTACTGCAAGCCAAAATAATGATTTGATCTTTTTGTTTTGTTGCATGTTCGATTTATGCTGTTTTGTAATTATTTACTGTTTAAATATTTGAAAAAGTCATATTTCAAACAAAATGTTTATTATGATGATGATTTAATATTCAACGTTTATTTCATTATTTAATGATATTGGTGATTAGCCTATGATTAATGAGACTAAAAATGTTTTATAGTTACATTTCAAAACTTCTCAAATATTGTCTAGCTATTTTTTGTGTCATAATAATGTTTTTTTTTTTTTTTTTTTTTTTTTTTTACTATTTATGTACTTTATACTTTTAAAAATACTGTATTAAATATAAAGCAGCGCTGGGTGAAATATGACCAAGCGACTGGGTTGTTTTGACCTCAGCTAAAAATAACTGGCTTTAAATGAAACCAAAAATCAGACACATAATTACTAGAGGCATTGGCAATAAAGGTAAACATTCATTAACAAGATATTTTAAAAAATGTAATTTATTCAACTTATTAATAAATGTTCATTTATTGAACATATTAATACTAGTGCTGTCAAACGATTAATCACAATTAATCGCATCCTGTGCGTACTGTGTATATTTATTATTTATGTATTAATACACACACATGTATTTCAGAAGAATATGTTATGTTTATATATTAAAGGTATTTATATATAATACAAATTATACGAATATAGATATATACGTGTAAATACATGTAAATATTTTCAGAATATACTATATGTGTGTGTATTTCTGTATACATAATAAATATACATGGTAGACACACATATATAAACACGAACTTTTGTTTTGGATGAGATTAATCGCGATTAATCGCTTGACAGCACTAATTAATACATGTTAATTTCCAACCTATTTTGGGTTCATTTTAAGCAAGAAATATAGTCTTTTTTAAGCAATAGCTGAGTTAAAACTTAAACTTAAACATTTAACTCAACCGCTAGGTAAAAGCAAACTAATCGCTGGGTTTGTCAGTATTTCACCCAGTGCTGGGTTGTATTTAACCCAGCATTTTTAGTGTACATTTTGTAAAAAAAAAAAAAAAAAACCTTCCTTAATGCATCTAATTTGTCTTTAGACTTTAGGTTGGAATTTTGATTACTTGCATTTTAGAGTTGTGTGGTTTTGGTTTAAGCAAGTTCAGCTATGCATTTTTAACATTCTTCTTTTTTTTGTTCCTCAGGTTTTGTACCAACGTCATTCCTGTGTCACTAGATCCTCTTTATTGTTTAATAATCAGTAACAGTTGCTTCATTTGGTCTTCATAGAGATGGATTGGCACAATGGCTACCACTTTATTTGCTGACTTTTTCTTTATGGGGGGATATTTCAGGGGAACCCCAGCTACCACACCATAGAATAGAAAACCCCAAACAGTCTCTGAATTCATGTCTCAGTATGGAGAACTATATAGAGAACATCTTAGAAATAGGTGAGGAGGAATATAAATAGGACAAAAGAGATCACACATTTTCCCAGGTACCAATCTTTTAGCTCATAGCATCTGCTAAAAAGCTTCCAGTCTTCCACAACCAACACACACACCATCATGGGGGATTTGGGCAATAGCACGGTAGACTTCCACCCTAAGAAGCCAGGGATGGACAAAGGAGGTCATGAGGGAGATTTCGGGGTGACACTAGACGAGTTGTGCTCACTGATGGAACTCAGGGGAGCCGAGGCCCTGCAGAAGATCCAGGAGAACTACACAGATACAGAAAGCCTCTGTCACAGACTCAAGACTTCACCTGCAGATGGTGAGTAGCACTAGTTTGGATGTGACCAATTACATCACACATGCATCCTGAAACATACAGACATTTCAACTGTTAAAGAAGCTGTTGAGATATTATATTAATTTTGTGGTCATTTAGGTCATTCAAAACCGTGTGATGACCATTTCTTCCGTGGAAGACAAATGGAGAATTATACTGATTGATGTGTATCATGCAGGCTTTTATCAGAAAAGATGTGAAGGCACCATAAAAGTATCGTAAAATTGGTCCATCAGACTTGTGAACTACATATAGGTCTTCTGTAGCTGTACAATAGTTTTGTGTCAGATACAGACCAACATTTAAGTTGTTATTCACTGATAAGACTTTTAATGTAGTGCACAAGTTGTATGGACTATTTTTATGATACATTCGTGATGCTTTTGTGTCTTTCTTGAAGCTTGAAAGCTTCAGTCCCTTTTCAGTGTTATTGCAGATGGGTAACTGATGACAGAATTCATTTTTGAATGAACAAGTCCTATAAATTCAGATGCACCTATATTTACAAATGCTCCTTTTCAAAACAAGCCTGTTTTCACGGAAAGAATACTAAATGCCAGGTGCCTTTATCTGGCTTTGAAAGCAGACATCAGTGAAGAGCAGCTGGTGTTGAATTTTATTATACATTTTTCACAGTAAAAATGAAATACATTGCATTGCCAATGTTATTAGATGAGAGCATCTTTCTGTAATGCTGTTTTTGGAGCCTGTGTGTCTTTATGCAACATCATAGTAGACTTTATTCATATTTAGACATAATTTTTGATTGTTCCAACACATTTTCACACAAGTTTCATGGGATGCAGTATGTAGCTTTATAGTAAAAAAAAAAAAAAAGAGCATACAGGTTTTGATACATTATTTTCAGTAATTAAAAAAAAATCTAAAATGTGAGAAATGTTGTTTTAGCAACTAACTGAAATATGTACTAAATATGTACAAAATGTACTAAAACTGAAAAAAAGAGTAATAAAACTAATAAACTAATAAAAACCACAAAATCACATCACATAAAACTTCAAAAAAATTAAAAAGAAAACTAAAAATAAGTAAATATAAGGTGGTATATAAAAAATATATAATAAAGTATAAAAAAAAATTAAAAATGTAAAAAAGATACAAAAATACTATAGTAGTATATAAATAACATTGGAATAATACTGAAGCACTCGCAAACTCAAACTGCACTTTAAAGCTAAAGTAGTGAAGTAGTATCGTAAAAATCATTAGACAATATCAAAGCTTCTACCATATGTTACTGTGATGTTGCATAACAAATCTACATGCATAATATAAGATGCATCAGGTAAGATACTGTGCTCTTTTTATTCCATATTTCATGCATTGAATGATCAGAAACGATTTACTAAACAAAAGCATGGTTTTTAGTTACCTAAGATTTTAACTTTCAAAGTAATGCAAAAGTAATTTTGCTGGGAATCTTTTATTGCTGTAGCTATTCTGGGCAGATGATCCTACTTTGCGCTCTGATAATCACATTGATTCGCATCTTGTTCTGACCACTTGCTTTCAGACCAAGTCATGCGGTCTGCCTGCATCGCTATTTGGCAGCCACGTTGAGGTTACTTTAAGTTTATTGTAAAGCTCTTTGTCCTCCTTTAAAGCTGCTCTTTGAAAAAACACTCTTCAGAAACCGTGACAGGGATACAAAAAGAGAAGCTTACGGGCATGGATGGAAAGATGAAAGGGTAGAAGAAAGGACTGGATGTACTGCAAAAGTCTTTCAGTTCTGGTAGTCCGTGGAAAGCGGATTGCATTGGTGTATCTTAGTTGTCTTAGTTTACTTGTGCTGAACAGAGACTGAATGAATTAATCGGGGCAATTGGAATTAGTTAGGGAAATGATTTCCTACAACCCATTGGAGTAACTCAATTAGGTTTTGCAGTGAGTGAAAGGGAAGCTCTGATGGGAGATGAGAGGTTGCCAGGGGCAGCAGGTGATGATTGGCAGGGTGAGGATGCAGAGAGCGTGACAGTCTGTCTGGGTCTTGCTGCCAAAAATCACACCCTGTGGTGCATCCGAAACACACTGACTTAACCATCTGTGCCCTGTGTTCTCTTGTTATGTCCTCTCCCCTCCCTTCCTGCCACCCTAAGAGGTCAGGGATTGGTGCTAACAGAATTGAGTGATGACTAATGACCATCCAGGAAGTTCTCAAAATCATTTGCATAAAGAAAAGCCCATTAATAAATGAATTAAGGGTTTTTAAGCACCATAACTATACATGATGTTGGGAAGACTATTTTTGCACTCTTAAATTTTTTTTTTGCTATTTTTACAGGCATTACTAGTTGACAGTTTTGTGTAGTTATTTTGCATATGTTTTAGTGTTGGCCGGTTATTCTGGCGGTTTGATGCTTTATCATAGTTTTTCCCTGACTGTGCCTTTTTATGAATCAGAATGCATGAGACAGTTAAAGAATCTATGCATTTTAATCACGAACCTAACAAACATGCTACATATAGCATGATCAGCTTTTGATGCAAATCACACTGTGTCCGCACTGACAAATTCCCAACAGTAAACTGCTGCCGCGTTCTATTTATGAGGTGCTCACACAAAATTTAAATGATTTGCAATGGTCACTTGTCGCGTCCAATGTAGACAGACTTTAGCTGTTGCGGCGCGACACGACAACTGTCGCGTCCAGTGTAGACACGGTGTTAGATTGCATAATTTCAACAATTAAAGCAAAAACAGAATGGACTGACCTCAGCTTTGTGATACCATGCTACATAAACATAGAACGAAACAAAAACAGCTATACAGCATTTCCTTGGTTACTGCTGTAAACAAAGCAGCGCCGCATTAATGTAGCTTTTTAAATGCTACATTAATATAATTTATATAGGGGTATGATGACAAGAAAGTACCATCTAAACTTTTATTAAGACAGTCAATTCCCCTTAGAGAGATATTCATATAAACCCCTTAGTCCCAGTTCAGTATTTAGGATTTTCTTCCTATATTTCACGCATTGTGAACAGCGAGCTTGATATGCCTGGTACAGTATTTTCTGCTCTTTCTCTGTCTTTCTTTCTTCAGTCATAAAGAAATAATTTTTTTTGGAAGAAAACATTTCAGGAATTTTCTCCATATAGTGAACTTCTATGGTGCCCGCGAGTTTAAACGTCCAAAATGCAGTTTAAACCAGTGTTTCCCACAGGATTTTGTGAGACTTGTGGCAGCAGGTGAAAGTCAGACCTCACACTTGTGGGGCAGTACTGGCAACAACTTTTTAACTGAACGAGCTAAGCTTTTTTCCAAAAAAGTCGCTAGGTTTGTCAGTATGTACCTGTTATGGAAAAAAGCCGCCAAAATAGTCTGAAAGTTGGTCAATATTTTGCTAAATTCACGATTGTGTGTGTGTGAAGCAGCGGGCGGTGGGTATTTGTGGAGGTTGATGTGGATATTGTGGCGGGCTCGCCGCAAATAAACCAACGTATGGGAAACGCTGGAGATTTTCTGTGGGAGTGTCGACAGTTCTTGAGCAGTAGTCTACGAAATGCGTAGGGCAAGGGGAGATTTTCCACTAGTTAATCGATAACGGATGGTTTTATTATCTCGGGCAAGTAAAAAAAAAATGTAAGAGGATAATAATAGTACTAAAAACATTACAATTAAATTACAATTTGTAAAATTTGTACAATTGTAAAATTATAATTTATATACTTTTTAACCTCAAATGCTCATCTTGTCTAGCTCTGCCATGTGTATGCATACTCTGTGCATTCCGGTTCAATACAGTTAGGGTATGTCCAAAAAATCCCATCTTATTTTCTCCTCCAACTTCAAAATCGTCCTACATTGCTTCAGAGGTACCAATCCAGTGTTTACAAAGTGAATGTGCAAAGAAGATTAAATGTCCTTTACAGAATAAAAGGTAAAACAGCGATGTAGGACGATTTTGAAGTTGGAGTAGAAAATGAGATAGGAGACATACCCTGCCTGTATTGAACTGGAGTACCCATGTGCATCGCTGAGCTAGACAAGACAAGCATGTGTGGTTTTAAAAGTGTATAAATTGTGGATTTTTTTTAATTTTTTTTTTTTTTGGAAAATAAGCGATCGTTTCGCTAGATAAGACCCTTCTTCCTTGGATGGTATCGTTTAGAGCCCTTTGAAGCTGCATTTAAACTGCATTTTGGAACTTCAAGCTCACAGGCACCGTGTAAGTCCACTATATAGAGAAAATTGAAATGTTTTCCTCAAAAAAAAGCATAATTTTTTTACGACTGAAGAAAGAAAGACGTGAACATCTTGAATGACAATGGGGTGAGTAAATTATCTGTAAATTTTGTTCTCGAAGTGAACTAATCCTTTGAAGAATGCTTCATCTGGAAAGCATTTGCGTGTACAAACATCTGACAAACGACTTTAAGATGTCAGCTTTACATATTCTCAATCAGAAACATCTTAGAGACATCCAATAAACGTCTATTTGACATCTGATTGGACGTATTGCAGATGAGCAAACACTCTAAAAAATACATCTTGCAGATGTAAATGCATGATGTACGTGTTCTATCAGGGGGAACAACAACAACAAAATAGCGGAATACTTGTTATCAGTCATAACCTATGGAGCAGACACTGAGCATCACTGGATGAAGCTTTCTAGAGCACATGTGTTGACCGCCTACATTCACACACAATGTCAAATGGAACATACTTTGAAAGCTTATGAGTTTGACTGTATGCATACATTAGCGTACACATACAAAAACTGAAGCATACTTTGGGCTTTATCAAGCCGTTTTAAAAAAAAATTGTACCGTTTTCTTAATTTAATCCGGTTTACCTTTTGAACTGGTATATCGCCCAGCATATTTTATTAACTATTATATTATCAATATAATATACCAACTTGCGCCTCGCAGAATTTCTGTTAGTAAGATTTAAATGGTAACAATGACTTTTACCACCATCTTTCCCTCCAAAAGGATTATCGGACAATCCTGCGGACCTGGAGAAACGTCGGCAAGTGTTTGGAATGAACTTCATCCCTCCTAAGAAGCCCAAGACCTTCCTTCAGCTTGTGTGGGAGGCTCTACAGGATGTTACCCTTATAATCCTGGAAATAGCGGCCATAATTTCCCTCGGACTGTCCTTTTATCAGCCGCCAGGAGGGGACACTGAAGGTGACTTGATCTCTAAGTATTCAGTGAAAGACTAAAACGTAAAGGGATTTCTGGCCTTTCATCAGAAGCTCAGGGAAAACGTGATATGCTTCATGTTGTGCACTGTAAAAAATAATTTGTTGAGTCAACTTAAAATAATTTGTTACCTGGCTGCCTTAAAAATGTTATTTCAGTCAACTCAAAAATTTTTTATTTAACTTGAAATGTTAAGTTATGCTAAGTGACAACGCGTTAATTCAACTTAACTCAAAGAGTTAATTCAACTTAAAATTTTAAAGCAGCTCGGTTACTTACCCAGCTTTTAAGTTTAACAAACACAAATATCCAAGTTGTTACTTAGTACAAATTAATATTTCAAGTTGACTAAACTTATTTGAGTTGACTGAACATAAAATTTTAAGGCAACAGGGTAACAAATTATTTTAAGCTGACTCAACAAACCTTTATTCTGCTAATATTAACACTGCTACTTGTAAGTGTTTATATCAAGACATTTTTTGGATTTTCATCCCTAAAATGCTCTTGTCTGTCTTGTGTTAATATGAGTGTAAGTACCTGTATAGTTGCATGGATAGCAATATAATATTGTTAGTATTATATTGTTTATATAACAAATAATTAAAATGATACTTAAAACTGTGCATGTATATAAATTAGAAATTAAATTATTGCTAGAAATAGTATTAAAATATATAAATTGCATTAAAAAATGTTATATGTAGACATTTTCAGATTAATCTGAGAACTTTTAAATGCATTTTTAAAGCAATCCTGAGTGTAAGTACCGTTTTGTTGCATGGATAGCTGAGAAAGCAAAGAATAGAAGGAATGGAGTGAGAGATGGATGGATAGATAAAAGAATGTAAAGGCATACAAGTAGACACTCAAACTCACTGTCCTCCCACACATTTTTACCTTTCCATCTCTTTCTCTCTCTCTCCAGCGTGTGGTAATGTAAGTGCAGGTGCGGAGGACGAGGGAGAGGCGGAGGCGGGCTGGATCGAGGGTGCAGCTATCCTGCTCTCGGTGCTCTGCGTGGTGCTGGTGACAGCGTTTAATGACTGGAGCAAAGAAAAGCAGTTCCGTGGCCTGCAGAGCCGTATCGAGCAGGAGCAACGCTTCGCTGTAGTGCGGAACGGCACGGTCATTCAAATCCCTGTGGCTGAGATGGTCGTGGGGGATATTGCCCAGGTCAAATATGGTCAGTAGAGTTCAATATTGCCTCCACAAATTGTCTTCTATGAAAGCATCTTACATTATAAATGAATTAATGTGTAGGCCCCACATGTGGTGATCCTTTATTAAAAATTTTCAAATCTTTAGGAGTCTTGTCTCTATAAAAAGTTGTCTCCATTAAAAAGTCTCTATACTGTTAAGTTCCTGTAATCTGTACAAAATGACTGTTTACTTAAATTCTTTATGAATTCGTAATTTGTGAAATGGAGTATTATTTAGTTTCACTTATGTTTCTAAGAATTATAATTCTAAATAAATGTTAAGTTTATACATTTTTTATATAAATGTCTATTTATCTATCTGTCTATATGTAGTCATATTCAAATAGCATTAATATTTAAATAACAGGCAAATGCATTCAAATGAAAAAAAAAAATACACATTTATAATCAATTTGTATTGTGAGTATTGTATTGTTTATAACAATTAGAATTATACTTAAAATTGTGCATGTATATACGTTATAGTTTATTTCTAGATATAGTATTGAAATATATAAGTTGCCTTCAAAATTTTAAATGATTTATTTATACATAAAGTTGACCCCTACAGAATGACTGTTTATTTAAATTCTTTATGAATTTGTAATTTATAAAATTAACTAAATGTAAACAATGTTAACTATAATTTATTTTCACTTATAGTTATATTGCATAATTATAGACAAATTTTAGGTTTATACATGTTTATATAAATATTTATCTATCATCTATTTATCTATTTATCTGTCTATATATATATATATATATATATATATATATATATATATTCAAATAGCATAAATATTGAAATCACAGGCATTTATATATAAAATGCATTCAAACTGTGAAAACATTACACTTTTCTAATCAGTTTGTATTGTTATTATTATATTTAGTATTATTGTTAGTTTATATAACAAATATTTAAAATTGTTTGTGTAGACATTATAATTTATTTCTAGATATAGAATTAAAATATATAAAAAAGTATAAAAATATATAAATTGCCTTCAAGAATGGATAAATTTGACTGTTTACTTAATTTGTTTGATTTCATAATTAATAAAATTAATTACAAGTAAACAATGTTAAGTATAATTTATTTTTTAATTTATAATTATAATATTGCACAATTATAAACTATTACAATTTACAATTTATATAAATGTTTATTTATCTATCATTTATATTCTGCATGTAAATTATAATTGTAATTATTTCTGCATTGAAGAATTGTAATCATTTTGTTTATGCATACATTTATAATCAGTATATTGTATTAGTATTAAATTATTCATATAGCAAATCGTTAAAATTATACATAAAATAGTGCATGAATACATTATAATTTAATGATTTCTAGATATAGTATTAACATATATTAATTGTATTTAACAATATAAATAATTTATTAATACATACATTTATAATCAATTTACTGTATTAGTATTATATTATTCATATAGCAAATCCTTAAAAATATACTTAAAATTGTGCATGTATATAAATTAAAATTTAAATTATTTCTAGATGTATTATTAAAAAAATACATACAATGAATGTGCAGATGCCTTTGAATATTTTATTTTTTTAAATTTTGGTCATTAAAGCAAGTAGTACTCAAAGGCTGGTAAGATTGATCTGTCGCTGTCACTCTGGGGTCTCCTAGGCGACCTCCTGCCTGCGGATGGTGTTCTCATCCAAGGGAACGACCTCAAGATCGATGAGAGCTCCCTGACTGGAGAGTCTGATCACGTACGCAAATCCATCGACAAGGATCCCATGCTGCTGTCAGGTAGGGAGTAAAGGTTATATAAGCGAGCATATGTTTGTATGTGTTTGCGTGGGTTTCTGCAGGCTGGGTCGGCCATATGGCCATAGGTTGTGATGAATGTTTGTTTGTGTGTGTTTTTGCATAAATAGTTCTGGATATTCAAAACCATACAAATACTAAAAAGATATTCACCATCTAATTAAGAATTCAGATGATTCGGGATGCAAACAGATCGCTTGGACAGACTACTGGTTAAAATGCAAAAGGTTGCAGGCTTGAACATGCAAAGGGTGTTTTGTTTAAATGCTTATTCCTAGGATGCTTACTCCCAGGGGCACCATTCTCTTTACTAATATGGCAACAGCACGTGTATGTAGTATACTCAAAGTCTTCATTGTGTTCACAAAATGACCAATATCAATTCATTTAGGCTGACACTGTCACAATCCATCTGAATTGAACCAATTTGCTGTTTAGGAGGATGGGGATTGCGCAAAGTATTCTGTCAATACTTTAACACTCAGATTGTGCAGTGTTTGGGCTAAATCTCATTGACTGGTTTAATGAGAGAATGTCCCTGAGGTCTGATAAACAGGTTAATCAGCTTCCTCCCTCATCTCTGCTTCCTGGAGAAAGGCTCAGATTTGTGTTCAGCCCTCCAGAGACCTGCTCTGCCACTTCTTTCTAATGATCGCAGTTCACCAGAGCAGCAGCTGTTTTTTCGCTTGGCCACACACGCAGCGCTGGCCCACGACCTCAACATAATCAACTGTGAAAGAAAAATGGGAAATGGAATCTATGGAAACATAACATGGTTTTAGACATTTGATGTGAAAAATGCACATGTAACATGATTAGAGTGGACTAGCGTTGCTAAATTGGCATTAATGAAGAATAATGAATACTAATATGTGGCAAAGAAAAAATCTGAATATCGTTAACTCCCTTGAGTGTCCAATTTAGAATAACAATTGCTTGGTTTTGATTTGATTTGAACTACAAACCGTTTAAAGTTTTTTTCTTTTTCTGAAGAACAAATTAATACATTTATTCAGCAGGGACATATTAAATTGATCAAAAGTGGCAGTAAAAACATTTATAATGTAACAAAAGATTTCTTTTTCAAATAAATGCTGTTCTTTTACTGTTAATTCATCTGTGCCATAAATTTCATTTTAAAATAAGGAGCAAGAATATCTGACTCTTTGTACAAAGTTCTCGTAATGATCAGTGTCATTTATATGATTAATGACCTAGAAATAGTGGAGAATCTTAGATATTACTTAATCATTTTACATCATAACACAACAGGTATTAAAGTGCTCCTATAATGCCTTTTCAAATACGACCATTCGTGCAGTGTGTCACGTAGCTGTATGTGAACATAAACTATCTGCAAAGTTGTGAAGCCAACAGTGCACGATAAATAAAGTTATTGTCTATCAAAAAAAGACGGCTCTACGTCATGAAGTAACACATTTGCATAATGTCCGCCCACGTTCTACATTGCAAACAACTTGCCCGCCCACAAACACAGTACAATTTCCAGGTGGTTTACGTCATGTCGAGAAGACGCTGTGTCCTACGCTTTGAGAGTAATTTTGTTATATATTTACTTCCAAAAAATTATTCTACAAAGATTGTATTTGCTAGTGATTGTTCAAAATACATAGTTGTTAGGGGTGTAACGGTGCACAGATGCCACGGTTCAGTACGTACCTCGGTTCGAGCGTCACGGTTCGATACAATTTAGGTGCAATAGAACAAAAATAACAAATCTACTATTCTAGGTTTCTTTTCATTTATTTTAAACAGAAATTAGTACAAATTACAATTTTTTCCACCTACATGTGAAAATACTAAATATTATTTCAAATTAATGTCATATATATATATATATATATATATATATAGTAGTCTCAGTAGTTGGAGTAATCATAAAGGAWGGCGCTGCGCTATGAAACCCATTCATTTCAATTGCTTGCGCCGCGTGAGGAAGGCATGTTTCTGCGTCGACCAAAGCGCACGCGCAGCAGAGCGCACCACGGGTGCACAAGCCACGCTCAAAGTTCAAAATAGTTGAACTTTTGCTGCTGCACTCTGAATGGCTGCACTGAACCCAGCGGCCAGCGCAGTGCTTTCCGCGTTCAGTGTAAAAGCCGCTTAATGCATAATACAATGTTAAAAAGTTTACAACATAGAGGTGTGCCCGGTACGCTTACATAAGCAAATTGCGAGCGTTTTCCACGGTAGTCCGTGCTAACTTTTCGATCAGCCACTTCAACCGTTTCATTGTCAGACTCCGGCTCGAATTGGTAAGGTAAAATCGATGCCATCTTTTCTATGTATTGACAAGTCTCCAGGGCTGTCATTCAGTTATGGCAATGGGCGTTTCTTTTTCCGACACGCGCTGTACGCGGTAGACCAATCATAAAGGACTGCCCAATCTGACCAATCACAGCAGTGAGGGCTCACAGAAAGGAGGGGTTTAGAGAGACTGATTTTTCGAACTGCTTCGCATGAGCCGTTTATGAATCATTTAGAAATGAGGTAAGATTAAATCTATTTTTGGAGAAAACTAAAGTGTTTTTTGACCTTGCATACATGTTAACCTGTTTTAGGAGACTCATAAAATGATATTAGCAACCTTTAAAATGGCATAATAGGAGCACTTTAAAGCTTGAATGGCTTAATATAACGTAAACTATGTCTCTTACTGAAATATGTAGTAGAAAACCCATGAAAGATTTACGTTATTTAAAATATCCACGTTGTTTTATAAATATTTTGAACTATTGGGAGCGCCATTATGGCGTGAAATGGTTGCACTCGGTGAGCTACTGGCTACCTCTTGCTGTTTTTACCACAACACAACTTGGAATACACAACTCGAAAAATACAGTACTGGTACGATGACCACAGCTACTGAAAAAGCTTACCGGTGGTGATGAATGTAAGTGTAGGCTTGAAAAGACTGTGAAAAAATATTTAGGAGGACCTGTGCGATCAGTATGTTTGTGTTTGCGCTGAGGGGAACTTCAGAGGTTTTTATGTGTTTTTGCAACGTTGAGTAATGTATCACAGACATATCTCACAAATCCTTTCGTAAAGTGTAGAGAGAGAGTGTAAATAAGAGATTCATTGTGCAGTGTAGAGAGCTTCATTGATCATAATGGAACTTTGTGATGAACGCAATGAACTAAGATGAATGACAGCTTCTTTTAAGTTAATATTAAGTGACTTACATTGTCTGACTGTAACACTGTTGCCTGATTTTGCTGTTTCGTCATCAAAAATAGTTTGAAACAAGTCACAACTTAGCCACAGCGCATCGCCATTCAAACACAGTGGTGTTTGTTTATGAATGAACGTGTGTTTTTAAACTAATCTAGTGAGTCAATGATTCAATTTCCCATGCATAGACAGTCACTTGCTTTATTCCTGAATGAATCAGCCATTTGAATGAATCAAATGAATGAATGATTCAGTAATTAAATCAGTGACTTATCGCCACCTACTGGCAGTTTTAGTTTCATTTTTAAAGTATCTTTTCAGTTATTTAAATCACTTAATATTTCTATATTCAAAATGTTGTATTTACAACACTAATCTCAACATGAATTTATGAATTTGATTGCACTCATGCCACCTCTGAACCTCATTAAACATATGAACATACACCTAAAAGCCACTTTTTTGTTCTTCTGTGCCACCTCTGTCGTACAAATTAATTTTGTTAAAACTGTGTTCATTTTATTGGTAACTTATTCTTATTCTACTTGTTCTTATTCAGTTGTTTTAATTAGCTTATAAAATATCATTTAAAGAAAAGACATAAAAGATGACATAAGGTTAGAAAAATGCTATTGCTAATGCTAAAAATCACTTTAAGGAGTCAAATATCACCTCGTAGTGGAAAGGCTAATTTTTGATCATATTTTTTAATTATTAATTAGAAGGTGCTCTTTTTGGCTGTGCTCCTAACTTTTTTTAAGTGCCCTGAGGTAGCACCAGTAGCTTACCGAGTGCCACCATTTCACGTCATCAAAATAATGACGCCACCCATAGTCCAAAATATACATAAAACGATATGGAATTGTTTTAAATAACACAAGTCTTTTTTTTTTTTTTTTTGTTAACTACGTATTTCAGTAAGAGATAGTCTTAATACCCGGGGCTCCCTTTAACAGTTTTCAAAATCTCCTAAACTTTTATGGTTATTTTTAGGTTGAAATAAATAAAAAAGTTTATTTTTTGATGTAATCTCATATGATATATGATGGTAGATTAAAGTATAGCGGTACTGGATCAGTTCCAGCCTGTGCAGTCAGTTCTTAAGGTCATTGAGGAGGTAGATGGCCTGAGGGAGAACTTGTTTTGAAGGCAGGAGGTTCTTAATTTAAAACTGCTTTGATTTATCAGGATGAATTTTGAAAAATCTAGTGAAACTCTTGTGCAAGCTAAGATGCTGTCTCAAAAAGGATTTCTTGCTGCATATGGTAGCTAGTTTCCATAAACCTGTTTTGTTTCTTGTTTTGTTGACAAGCCTTTTTGTCGTTCATCAGTGTGTGCAATTAATCATCAAGGGGTGCTTATTATTTTCTCAGTCATCATGGGAGAGGCATATCTTCTCAACATGTATGTTTGAAGGCTTCTGTTGTGAAGAAGGAAATGCATGCTGTACAAAATAATTGTCTTAATCAGTAATTTCATCTTGTTTATCTCTTAAAAAAAATCTCTCTGGCAATAGACATAAACCTCACCAAAAACAAATGTAAGTGTAACAAATTTGCTTCTCAGGCACATTTATTTGGATTTTATTTCTGCAGTTTTTCTTTTTAAGTGTGCTGATTTTTCTTTAAAACAAGACAAAATACTGGTAAAGAAAGCGAGAATTAATGTGCACTGAATCAGGGAACAAAGAAGCAATCTGGTTCAGTTTAATTGTATTACACGCTAAAAGGAAAGGCCATGGAGGAGACTTCAGCTTTAATTTTGATCCTTGATTCAGACAAGTGCAGGGGCTAGTGTGAGCACAACAAATAGCAACAAATACATTACACAAGGCTATCAGTGACTCATACAATTAATTGAGCAATGATGAAATAACAGTATAAGCTTGTATTTCCCCTCAACCTCACTTTAAGATGACAAAATCCTGTAGATTAAGTAATTGTTCTACAATAAAGCTATTTATTATATGAATTTAAAAGATTTTTATGACCACTCTAATTCCTTGAAATCATTATTTGTAGAAACTGTTACATGTAATTAGTGGTTGTAGATCACCTGAACTTCTAGTCATTTATGCTAAAAAAAAACTGAAAATGAATACTGACTTAGTTTATTCAATAGCTATCCATTTTGAGTCACAAGATGGCGCCAATACGCTATTTTGATTTGCATAAGTGTAAAAAATTAGAGGCTGCAGAGTGGAATAAAAGAGTTGTGAAGAAATTATTGAAAATATTTACTATAAATGTCATCTTTATGTTTTAAAAAATTCAGGCACTCATGTAATGGAGGGCTCGGGGAAAATGTTGGTGACCGCTGTAGGTGTCAACTCTCAAACAGGAATCATCTTCACCCTCCTGGGGGCTGGAGAGATGGAGGAAGAGAAGAAAGACTGCAAGAAAGGTTGGCATCTGTCAGTATTTTATAAATTATTAAAAATTGAGCATCATTTAACATGTACATCATAAAAGAAAAATCCATTTTGCTTGAAAACCCACACAGAATTATCCAGATGCACAATGTCTAATGGTCTGGGTCAATTCTATTTCAATGCATTGAAATGCTCGGAAATGTTGCTCACTCATTTGAGTTGATTTTTCATTGCTTTTGTTCAGCATTTAGGTTTTGTTTTATGTCTTTACATACCACCTTCGTTTTTGTCCTATCCTCTGTTTCCAACAATTCTGTCAGAGGTCAATAGTAATTCATCCACGCAGTTCCCCAGTGTTGAAGCCAAAGAACACAACATCATAAATGGTAGGTGATATTCACAATAGAGAGATGACTCATAAACAGACACCCTGGTTTTAACTCTCCATATCTGTCAAATATTATCCCTCCATGTTTTATGTTTTCTTTCTCATGCACTTTATTGTTCTCTCATGTCAGCTACATTGACCTCAAGCTGCAGAAGCGGTATTTGTTTTGTTTAAACGTCTGCATTAACTTTCACAGGGAAACAAGATGGGACCCTGGAAAACAATCAAAACAAAGGTGACTTTCAGAACTGATTTAGAATTGAGTTACGATCACTTTTAATAGTCATGTTTAAATAGATTTATGGCGAGAGAAAACTGCATACTGCTCGGTATATACTGCCTTTATTAAGAATTTTATATATTAATGTGTGACCCTGGACCACAAACCAGTCATAAGGATCAGTTTTTTGAAATTAAGACTGATACGTAATCTGAAAGCTGAATAAATAAGCTTTCCATTGATGTATGTATTTGTTAGGATAGGACAATATTTGGCCAAGATTTTCTTTGAAAATCAGAAAAAAACTAAATATTGAGAAAATTGCCTTTAAAGTTGTCTAAATGAAGTTCTTAGTAATGCATATTACTAATCAAAAATTAAGTTTTGATATATTTACAGAAGAAAATGTACAATATCTGCATGGAACATGATTTTTTCCTTAATATCCTAATGATTTTGGCATAAAAGATAAATCTATAATTTTGACACATACTTGGCTATTGTTACAAATATACCCATGCTACTTATGACTGGTTTTGTGGTGCAGGGTCACATATGTCAGATACAGATGTTGTGCATACTGTGTGCTGTATACATATTGCAAACTGCAAAAAAGCGTGTTGTTTGCCATTCTGTGTAGTTTGCTAAGTCCACTTCCAAAACAAAGAGTCACCTATAATGTACGCACCCCCTTGTCATCCAAGATGTTCATGGCTTGCTTTCCTCAGTCATAAAGAAATTATGTTTTTTGAGGAAAACATTTCAGCATTTTTCTCTATATAATGGACTAATATGATGCCCCGATTTTGAACTTCCAAAATGCAATTTAAATGCGGCTTCAAACGATCTTAGCCGAGGAAGAAGGGTATTATCTAGCAAAAAGATTGGTTATTTTCATTTAAAAAATGCCATTTAAATACTTTTTAATCTCAAACGCTCGTCTTGCCTTTCTCTTTCTGAACTCTGTGTATTCTGGCTCAAGACAGTTAGGGTATGT
>JAHKKF010535168.1:44812-56857 GCA_019740295.1 Labeo calbasu | reverse complement strand
AGAATTTTTAATCAAAGTATATTAGAGACTTTTCATTAAGACCCTAAAGAATCATATCAACTTGTGGAAAATGGGCATCCGATGACCCCTTTAAAAGCTGATGATTTGTAATGTTTGTAATGGTATTTGTAGTGGAAATCATTAGAATTTCTATCATTTCTATTGTTTTTTTCAGCAGGGAGAGCAAGTTAAACTATTATAACAGGTGATTTGTATTATAAATTTCTAAGTTTCTATTTTGCTAGCTCACACCATTTTTCTGCTATCACCCACACACCCTTTATCCAAAACCCTCCATAGACATGTCCTACCAAAATGTCAGCATCAAAAGATGTCAACAACCCCAACACGCAAAACAGATCACAGGCTAGTTTTCTGGCCAAAAAGCTTGGGCCGCCCCCTTGACTCATTTTTTGCTGTTTGCAGAGCCACTGGCAGTCACAGAGACAGGCATGATTGCTCAAGACACCCGTTTCATTGACATCAGTCAGGCAGTTTATGTGTAGAATTCTGAAATACAGCACTTTTAATTCTAAAGAACAGAAAGGAGGAGGAATACGGTCATATAAAATGAAATTACGACAGTTGTTGGTGCATGAAACCTTAACTAACATTAAAAGTGGACTTTAGGGGGAAATATAAAATGCTACTAAAGAATATAATATGGCTGCTTTAAAGAACCGACGAGACTCAGTTTGCGGTGCCTGGATCGAAGTTGAAAGACCGCCTGTGATTCTTCTGCTACGTTACATTTAGTGCACACTGGTCCGTGTTTAACCATGACCTCAAGCGAGAGGAATCTGCTCAAGTACAAGTTTGTGACTGGAGGTGGGAGATTATGTAAATCCTCCACGTTAAGGTTAGCAGCTTTTGAGCGGTAATAGATGTTGTTATTTTAGGTTGCACTTCAGTGCTCTGTTCGGGAACTGTGAGACTGAGATGTGGAGGTGTTTTAATCTCCAGATGGAGAATTTCATTACTGCCTCTTCACAATGCTGTCAAACTCTTAGAGTTAAATATAAATGGGCTCTTTTCCTCTTGCTTCAGATGGCCTTTGTGTAATAAGAAAGTGTGTGTGTGTGCAATTCTGTTTCTCTATTTTCAGAAAGCTATATGAGAACGCAGGTAGTAGCCATTCTTAATTTGTATCCGTACAGATGTGTGGAGGGTTGGGCAGTCATATAGATTACATAGTTGACTTCTGTCACTTACCTCATCTCGTACAGATCCTGGTAGTGCCGTCATACGCTTTAACAATTCAGGTGGGGCCAGTTAACAGCTCTTGGCCTCGAGGCCTCGGAGGGGAGGGGACCTGTTGGATCAGGCTTGAAGCAGAGAAAACTAGGCTTTGGCGTCTCAGGGTAGTGTTTCCATGGTTACCATTCTCTTCCACTAATTTACACTGAGGTGTGGTGTTTCAAGACGAGAGAAAGCATCTCCTCCACTGTGAATTTTGTATTTGATGATGCTTGTCCAGGATCCTGTACATTATTAAAATATCAGCAAGAGAATCTTCAGAGTTTATTTGCTTGTTCAGCACTTATTTGTAGAGGGAAATCTAAGGAATTCTGTAAAATAAATGTAAACATAGCAAAGTCATGCAGCATGCTGAAAGCATCAGAAAAAGAATTAAGCAACTATTTCCATTTCAAAAATGAAAAATGTCATGTGGGGTAACCCTCAAGTAAAAATGATATATTTTTTAATTATTAATTTAAAAATATCAGTAAGTTATCTAGGTGGTTAAACTACACAGCATTTTACAACCTGAACCTTGCCATGTCATAAAACGCTTTGGGCATGTTGGTTGTACCATATGACATTGTTGGTTGCACCACATACAAAATTACAACATTTTTAATAGATTTTTAAATATTTGTAATATGTGACCTTGGACCACAAAACCAGTCATAGGAAACTGAGGTTTATACATCACCTGAAAGCTGAATAAATAAGCTTTCAACTGGTTTGTTAGGATAAGGCAATATGAGATACAACTATTCGAAAATCTGGAATCTGAGGGTGCAAAAAAATCTAAATATTGAGAAAATCACCTTTAAAGTTGTCCAGATTAAGTTCTTAGCAATGCATATTACTAATCAAAAATTACATTTTGATACATTTTGGTAGGAAATTTACAAAGTGTCTTCATGGAACATGATCTTTACTTAATATCCTAATGATTTTTGGCATAAAAGAAAAATCAACAATTTTGACCCATACAATGTATTGTTGGCTATTGCTACAAATATAGCCTTGCTGACTGGTTTTGTGATCCAGGGTCACATATGTTTTTAATATTTTTAATACTGCTTCATTGCTTGAAATTATACACATCGATGGTATTATTTTCATTCTAACAATTAAGAATTCATTATTCAGTAAAATAAAATAACACAGTATTCAGCTGATTTTGTGTACACATTTCAATTTTAATATATTATTTGAACAAATGGAAATTAAAAAATGTTGTTTAAATAAACTTTGTGTTTAATTTCAAAAATGAAATTCTCACCCTCGTGAGACATTTTTGTTCTTTTCTATCTTGATATAATTATGTTTTTTGGATGAATTATTCCTTTAAACCACAGTGCTATCATTAAAAAAAAGTCAACAAAAAGAGGCAAACTATACTAAAACTATTGAAGAAGCCAGTATCTTTTTAAAAAAAATATTTAATTTTGTATTATTTATTTGGCACAAAATAATGTGGATCCTCAATTATTAAAGATTAGGATTAAAGAGTTTTTTTTTTTTTAAACCAGCTGACTGTTTGCAAAGATTTAAAAGCATTCTTGGACTATTTTTTTAACCAGTTAACTCTTCACAAGGATTACAAATTATTTATTTATTTATTTTTGCTAACACTTTAGAATAGGGAACACTTATTCACTATTAACTATGACTTTTCCCGCAATAAATACCTAATTTGCTGGTAATTAATAGTTAGTAAGGTAGTTGTTAAATTTAGGTATTGGGTAGGATTACGGATGTAGAATAAGGTCAATAGAATAAGGCATTAATATTATGCTTAATTAGTACTAATAAATGGCTAAGATTCTAGTAATATGCATGCTAGTAAGCAACTAGTTAAGAGACCATAAAATAAAGTGTTGCCTTATTTTTTTTATTATTTTTTTTAATGGTTCAACATTTGCAAGGGCTCAAAATAACTGTTTAACTGTTTTTGAACCAATTAACTGTTCACATAGATTTAGAAGAATTAAGAAATCATTTTTGAAGCGATTCAACATTTTTTCGCAAGAGTTCAAAAGAAACGATCTAGGGCTGATTATTTTGGTAATCGAGTCAATGTATTTTTTGGTCGATTATTCTGATGATTAATTGACTAACGGTCTGATAATGCATTTCATAGATTCTTATCCTTGGAATGCACCGCTTCCAGTATTTTGTGGGTTACTCGACATGGGCAAATTGCAATCAAGGATTTTTTTTAAATCGAGTACTCGAATTGAATCGAAGAAATTGTGACAGCCCTAAATCGATTTACAGATTCACTCAACAAATTGTGTGAATCTTTTTTTTTTTTAACCAATTAACTATTCGCAAAGATTCAGAAGAATTACTGCATAATTTTTTAACAAATGCACCATACACACAAGAACTTAAAACTAGTTTGCAAGTACTCAGGAGAATCATGAGTAGTATTTATAACCTGTTCATTTACATGAACTGTCTGAAAAAAAAAATTTGCCGTGTCATTTTTTAGCACACAGGGTACATGCCTTCAAAGCTAGAAGTGTAGTGTAGTGTAAAATGTGCTAAATCTTCAGAACAGAATAAAAGAAGGTGTCAAATCAATTTTTGTACCCTTTCATAGTTCCTCTCACTTAAAGTTGTTACAGAGAGAGAAAAAAAAGGGAAATGTTGACACACCTTTGACACATGAGGCCAAATACTGCAACTTTCAACAGAGATGTCAGTGGTGTAAAGTAGTTTTTAAAGGTGTTTTTAAGTTTTTGTGTGTGTGTCATATTTAATTAAATCTGTTGCAGTCAGCCACCAAAATTTCTAGAGTGGTATTCGACTGTCATCTACATCACTGAATCTGAGCAACTTGGTGACGTTGTTCTCAGCATCATCTTTGTGTCTTTGAAGTTGTCAATAAAGACTTTAGAGGAACTGGTGCAGATACTAGAGTCTTCAACTGACATTATTTTTTTAAGGCTAATACTCTTCCTGAACCCATGTTTACCAGTAAAGAACATGTGGAAATAAGCCACACTCCATGCTAGAACAACCCTGGCCATCTCCAAAGAGTTCTTTCAAAAAGTTTACTTAGACTTTGAATCAGCATTTTCTTTCCTGACAGAGTCGTTACAGGATTACAGCGTCGGGAGGAAATTCCGAATATTAAACAGAACTCATTCAAGCTCGTTCTCCCTACACGACGCCCAATCCCTAATGCCAGAGGATTCCGGAATAAGTCCCAGTCAAAGAGTTTTCCATAAAACTATGAAGGAATTTGCTGCAGTTGTATAATCCTTTGTGATGGGTAAAGTCCCAAATCAAGGCAGCCAGTGGGTTGAGAAATGGAGCCACCAGCTCAAGCTTGACAAACTTTGCATATTTGTTCTACAAGCAGCTTGTCCTGCTGTGGAGAGAGAGGGATAAGCCCTAGAGCAGACACCAGCTCTCCATGAACCTCAGCCAGCTGTTTACACACCAGCACTTATGACTTGCCCTTCAAAAACGGAAATGCGGCAGGAAAGCCAGATTCTCTCGCGCTCGCCATTTCTCTGCGGGATTTTTTCTTTTTCTGTGAGGTCATAACAGCCAGCAAAACAAGTGGGGGCGAGCGCGCTATCTGCACTCCTACAAATCTTTCGCTGCATCCAGACGGCTCAGGTCAGGCTTTATCTTGCAAACTTATGAGATGCAGCAGGGGTTTAAAGCAGCCGTTTTACATAAACACTCACATGCAATGAGACAAAACAAAGAAACAGGTCAGACCTTGCGCTTACCACATCAGAGTCACCTCTAAAAGACCCAACACCAAGTCTAACTGTGATGTGGCCACTCGTGTCATTTTTAAAGAATGAGATCCATTTGGGTGAGGCCACTGCGCTGAACATCTGGGAAGGTCAAGATGCTGACGTAACTATCACTCACACTTCCACTAATTATTCACCTCTGCCACAACATGTCAACTGGTGTGGCTGTGGGATGAAGCTCATTAAGATAAATGAAAAAAGCTTTATTGCATTTAAAACAAAAAGCATGGGATGTTGCGTTCAAGATTGCAGCTCAACTGGAACTTCTTCACACAAAATGAGGTCGTATGAGGGAAGTGTGTTCATATACCCTTGTAATCAAACTGCAAAGTATACATAAACAGCTGTTTCACTCTTTCCACCACCCCAGCACTATTTATTTTTATAATTAGGTCCAGAGGGGTGTTTTAGAGCTTGAGTCGAGTCTCAAGCGTAAGCCCCTTCGTTGCTGAGATCAAGCCAATACTGTTTCCCCTTATTGCTTGCATAGACTGTATGAATGTGAACTTAAGCATTTTGATTTTTGTAATCATATTGTTTGTAAGTCTTATAGTTAATTGGGGAGGGAATATATAGGATAGGGATAATTGGGTTGGGAATGGGAAGGATAGGATGGTTAATTGAGTTGGGAATGGGAAAAATAATGATGGTACTATATGTGTTGATGGAAAGGGAGTTTGAAGGAAATAAGCAGAATGGGTTAGTGTAGAGAACCAGTTGGGGAGTTGATAGCATAGCGAGTAGTTTTGGCGAAACCACTTAGAAACTATAGCCAGATCTAATATAAACATGCCATTTTTTTCGCAGCTGTTTGTCTTCAGACAAAACCGACTGTTTTTTTATAACTCATGTGTGTTTTTAACGTAAACTTGTGTGGTTTTGACAGTTTAAGCGCAATAAGACATGAAAGAGAACTTAGTTTAGTACTCACATTCTGTGTGACAGTCGCTTTCTGTGCGTGTGCTTCGGATGTGTGCACTTAGAAAATGCTATATCAGAAGTTTAAACTAATATGGTTTCACGAGTTCGTCTGCCCATCCAGTTCTGAAGGTTAATGGTAAACGAACTTGCTGTCCACAATCGAACCTTAGGCTTGGCTTAAGCTCAGAGTTCAAACCTCCCATTGCGGTATTACCTTGAGAGAGAATAACAGAAATAGAGGAGGAGATAGGGAGGTGGAGGGATGCTGGAACAATTGACAGTGGGAAGGTGCAACGAGTGCTGCTTATATAGGCTTGCAATGATGATTGACAGGCCTGAAAGATTAGGCTCCTCCCAAACCTAAATTTGAAACTTAATTTAAAATGCATGATTTCAGAGCAATAGACATGATAATCAAAACCAAACAGATGTTTTTTTGTTTTTTTATTAGAGTGTCTGAGGTAGTGATAGGTTGTTCTTGAACGATTCGTTCATTTTAAACAAATCTTTAATGTGACTCGGGAAGAACAAGTCATCTCGGGGAGTGATTCGTTCAGTCGCGCATGCACAACATCCTATTAGGTTCTGTACTGGAATTAGTTCACCTGTTTCGAGTCTTCAGGTTTTTGGAGTCATTTGTTCATCTTGTGGGGCTGCCACATGATGAATGAACGACTTGAACCTGAAGACTCGAGAGATGAACTAATCAGTTCTCTTTCCAGCTCAGACTGCATACACTGTAAAAACTAAAAAACACAATTTGTTGAGTCAGCTTAAAATAATTTGTTACTCTGCTCCCTTAAAATTTTAAGTTCAGTTAACTAAAATAAGTTTAGTCAACTTGAAATGTTAAGTTGTACTAAGTAACAACTTTTTTTGTGTTTTTGTGTTTGCTAAACTTAACAGATGGGTAAGTAACCCAGCTGCCTTAAAATTTTAAGTTGATTCAACTCAAATATCTAAGTTGTCACTTAGTATAATTTAACATTTCAAGTTGAATAAACTGTTTTTAAGTTGACTGAACTTAAAATTTTAAGGCAGCCAGGTTACAAATTATTTTAAGTTGATTCAACAAATTGTTTTTTACAGTGTAGATGAACGAACGACTCAAACCCGAAGACTTGGTAGATGAACTAATCAATTCTTTTTCCGGCTCACACTGCATTGGTTAAGCTTATAGGGCTGTCACGTGATGAACGAACGACTCAAACCCGAAAACTTGTCAGATAAGAGGTGAGATGAGCAAAACATAGACTAAAGACCCAGGTAAACAATGAATTAACCTTTTCTGTTTCTTATAACATTATAGTTTTGTTTTGTTTGTAATGTGATCACCGTTTGTGTAAGCAGTAAATGAACGAAATGACTCAAAAAAAGATTCGTTCATTTTGCTGAAGGAGACTCAAAGGTCTGAGTCGGTAAAATGATCCGAACTTACCATCACTAGTCTGAGGTTCGAGCTGTAAAGGTGCAGCTCTATTCTGGAAAAGGGGGTGGGGAGTAGCAGCTCATTTGCATTTAAATTGACATTAATGAAACAGCATATTTCTGCTTTTACTCAAAAAAGGCATTTTTAAAATGATCTCTGATTATCTTTTGACCTGAAAATTCACAGACACATTCTCGGGACACCTGAGACTTATAATACATCTTGGAAAAAGGGACATAATAGGTCTCCTTTAAGGAATAGCTCACTCAAAAAAATGAAATCCTTGTCTTTATGTTGTTCCAAAACTGTTTTACTTTTCTTTCTTGACAGAATGCTCATTTTTGGATGAAATATTCATTTAAACTACAGATCTATCCTTAAAGTACAGCAACATGTAGCTAGCTTTACTAAAACTATTTAAGAGGCCGATATCATTTTTAAAATTGTAAGTATATATTTGGCACAAAATAGTGTGCATTAAATTTGAACTGATAAATGTCTAAATATACAACGACTGAAAAAAACAGCTTTTAATGGTTCACAAGAATTTGAAAGAATTGCTTAATCATTTTTGAAGCAATTTACTGTTTGCAAGGTCTCGAAATAATTGTTGAGTCCTTCTTCCCCAATTAACTGTTCGCAAGGTTTAAAAGAATCAATAAATTATCAAGTGTTCAGAAGTATTAACAAATAATTTTTTAACAAATCAACTGTTTACATAAACTCAAAAGAATCTGTTCATAATTTCGGATTCACCACTGAGTCACGATTGACTGTTTTTGAACTAATTAACTGTTTGGTTATATTCAGAAGAATCGAAGAATCATGTTTCAAAATACTTCAAGGTTCACAATTACTCAAAAGAATTTTTGAATCCTTTTTTGGACGTATTAACTGTCCGCAAGGGTTTAAGAGAATTGAGCTGTGAATTGTTACCAATTCATAGCTCACAAGGACAAAAAAAAATGGTATTTTGTGTTTTGAATCAATTAACTTTGCAAGGATTTAAAGGAATTGCTGAATCAATCTTTAACAACTTCACTATACACAAGAACTTAAAACTACTGGTAAATAATTGTTTGAACTAGTTCACCACTTGCAAATACTCAAAGAATCAGTGAATAGTTGCAACTTGTTTATTTGCATTTGCCAAACATGAGAGTTTTGTGAGATATTTTAATAATGTTCAAAAACCTATTAGATTGTTACTTTAAGATTATTTGTCTTGCTTCCCAAGACATGAAGGAAATATTGGTGTATTGCTGTTGCTAATAAGCAATTTCTTGTTATCTTTTCACCATCTTGGATTTCACACTAAAAGCTAATGACCTCTTGATAACCTACTATTTCTCAGCTAATTGCCCAGATAGCACATCTAATGCCTTCTGTTCCTGAAAAGTGTGTGATAAACAATTAAACCTGCTATATTTTATTAATAACAGCTCTGAATCCTTCTGCTAATCCTTCTGGGGTATTATATCATTACGATCGTACAGCACAGGCGACACCTGTTAACGCAAGACACTTGACATATTACACTCACAGAGAGCTGTCCTTTCATAGACATCTCAACACCACCTGTACAGCTCCTTTTAGCTTTCGATTTCTTTACCGCTGTCTAATGGCAGGGGGTTATTTCTTTTATTACTTTTAAAAGTTTTTTTTCTCTTACGCATTGATTTTTAAGCAGCTCCTTCCAATTAGTTGCCGCTCTCAGAAGCGGCAGCAGTCACCCAGAGGAGAATGACAGACCTAGGCTGATGGAACAAAAAAAGCTTTGATTAGAAAAACTGAGCAAATTCACACAGTCCTCTGCGAACGCTGTCTAGTGTGACAACCTCACAGTTGCCACGCCAGATTATTGGGTAATTCATTGAGCCTGTACTAATTGACGAAATTATTCACTGGAATTAAAATCGCTGTGCGCCGCATTTGGCTGATCTTTGAACAGTTAAGCGTGCAGAGATCAATTTCCGCTTGGCTCTGGGTGCTTTTTGTTGGCTCTGGGTTTCTAATAATTCCTCTTTTAATGGATTACTCTGATATTTCGTTTGATCGGATTTTTACGGAATGTTTCAAGGCCTCTTGTTTGTCATAGGCAGAGAGTTCCTCACATGACTCTGGTCCATCAGATATGTTGTGATCAAGGTTTTCAAGGACGTGTTTGGCGTCATTCAACACAAGCACAAGGAGGAGTGACACACATTTCAAGAGTCAAACATGTCTTGGTCTTGAAACCAACAAATTACTGTACTGTCACTGATTAAAAAATAAAAGAATTAAATGTTAAACGTTATGTTTATTACATGTTATATTTCTTATTTAGATTTTGTGTTTTGTTTTAAGCCCAGATATCTAAAAATTCTTAAATCAAGAAGGATTTTCTAGACAAGTATAAATTCTTGTCTTGTTTTCAGAAAAAAAATAAGTGCGTTTTTGCTTGAAAACAGCAAAATAATCTGCCAGTGGGGTAAGCAAAATAATTTTGTTTTCTGTATGAAATAAGATTATTTTGCTTACCTCAATGGCCCCTTTTTTTTTTTGCTTATCCTAAGCAAAAACTCAATTTTGACTTGTTTTATCTGAAAACAAGACAATAATTTTTACTTGTCTAGACAATCCTTCTTGATTTAAGAATTTTTAGATATTTTGACTAGAAACAAGACAAAAAATCAAGCAAGAAAAGCATTTTTTCCAGTGTGTGCTTGTTAACATTAGTTAACCTTTTAACTGTCACTCCCATTTTTGAACACAGACATAAAAATGCACTTTCCAGACTTAAATTTGTATAATTCATGAATGAAAACATTTTGTAATATGATTTTGATGTACATTTTCTGTGGTAATGCAAATATCTGATTTTAAAATCCTTTCAAAGGATGAATTTTGAGATTTTAAGTTTTGAACTGATATATAATTTCTTATATCTAAAGCGTGATAGAGAAAAAGGCAAAGAAGAAAGTCTTTTGTGACAAAGGTCAGAACTCATGTTATGATATACATTTCTTGCACTCTTGACATAAATTAATCTATTACTTTTCCTACATAATTTATAACACAAAAATATGGTAAAATATCTATTTAGGAGTCTTAGACCTTTCCAACAATGTATAGTTTGTCATGATTAGATTAGGATTTATTTGTAATATGGTGAAGTAAAAAGCGTTAATGCACTGTGAATTAACATGAACTAACAATGAACAACTGTATTTTCATTAACTGTATAAAATAAGGTGCCATTTGTTAACATTAGTTAATGTAACTAACGTGAACAAACAATGAAAGGGCTCAAAATAAACTTTTTTACTTGGTAACACAGGTGCTCCCAAGTTCAAAAAGTTAGGAGCACCAAATAATATTTAGGAGCACCCATTGAATATTAAGGAGCATCACAACTGCCAATTGAGAGGAACGGCCAGCAACATCCTGATGATTAATAGCTTCACCAGACAAATGGGCTGATTTTGAAAGCCTTTTTTAAATAATTATTTATTGCCTTAAGAAAAGGACAAGAAAGAATGAAAATATGAGTACATGAACAAAATGTTTATTTTCCCTATTACAGGTCAAACTCTCTGTCGACATTTAAATTAGAGGCAACCACTGCATTTTTAAACTTAATCCTATCAAAGATGCTGCATGCATGAGTTGTTTCTGATTTAAATTAGATTATAATTTCAATATCTGAAGCAAAAACAGAATGGCCTGACAGACTTTAGCTTTGTGAAATTATGCTACATAAAACACCTGGGCCAAACCACACATGAAAGATGATTTACTTTTTTGAGTGTGCGTGCTTCAAATGTAAGCGCATGTCAGAACACATGCAAATAATGTACTTGTGTGATTGAAAATAAATGCAGTGTTTAGTGAGTGGAATTCTGCTGCTGAGTAAACATTTGGTGTGAATGTATGTCGCGTGAGGCGGAGGCGCCAGAAAAGCAACTGATAGAATGTGCGCTGTAGCACGGTAGGCTTACTTTATTTCTTCAATAATAGCAGATTGTAGGGATATTTTAATTGTCAAGAATCAAAAATGTTCATATCGCATACCCCTAATTGCAATGCAGTGGAAAACCGGAACAGAGACTGGTTGAAAGAAACCGTTTGGAGCAAAAACCGGCCGGTTCCGAGTTCCAACGGAGCGCAGTGTGAGTGATTGACGGCTAATATGTAAAGTTAGCATTAAAGCTAAGAATGTAAATATGAAGTTTAACTGGTTATGTAAGCTAATGTTGGATAGAACGGCTCACTGTATCAGCTCACAGCAGTCATATAATGTGCAGTACTTAACGGAAGTTTTGTGAAGGAATGAAAACAAGTCTCACCACAACAATTACTCGCACAGATGCTCCCAAATATATTTTGAGGCGCAGATTAAATTCCGGGAGAATATGCGACCAAAACGGTCGCAGTTTCGAGCCCTGAATGAACAGTACATTTATTACACTATTTATTCATCTTTGTTCATTTTAGTTAATGAAAATACAGTTATTAATTAAGAAACACAACTTTTGATTTTAATAATGCATTAGTACATGGTGAAATTAACATGAACTAACAATAATAAATGCTGTGAAAGCAGGGTTGGACTGGGACATAAAAACAGCCCTGGACATCATCCACACCGGCCCACCACGTTCACACACACACACACACACACACACACACACTGTATGT
>JAHKKF010535168.1:7526-44762 GCA_019740295.1 Labeo calbasu | reverse complement strand
CGCAAATGCTCTTCATCCTCCGATCACTTACCCTCTTTCTTTCTGGGCTGAGCAATTTACGAAATAAAGTCCTGGATGTTTCTTTATCGCTTTAATGTGTCCAAAAATTATGTAGAAAACTTTAAGCAGCCCTGCCTTCACGGCTATATTTATATACCGCGATGTGGAGGATACTGTTAATTATATCAATCTTATCAAGTATCATTAAACCGCAATACACCGGACCACGTGATGTATTTTTTGAATTGTGTTCTAATCTCTTTAGTTATGACATCACATTTAGAACGTCTGACCTAGGCTTGGAACTTGCTCATTTTGTGGGTTGAAGTTTCGGAGTACTGACTGATTGTTTGCTTTCTGACTATTATCGAGTGAAAATTGTTATAATGGGACTACTTTCAAGACTGAAAAAAATGTTTGAGAAGGAGTGTGTGCAAGAACCGTGTGTCCTTCTCAAAAACACAATTAACACGGCGGATAACCATCCTCCTCATCGGCCTGATGAGGCGCCTGTTGTTGCTAGTGGCATTGATGGAGGAAAGGAGGCAGAGAAAGAGGTGAAAAAGAAAAAGAAGAGCTTCTGGAGGTGGCCCGATCTCCACTTTCCTCGCCGTAAAGCCGCTAAATATGATCTGGCTAAGGCTGAGAATAAGTACCAGGCTGAAGCCGGATCATATCGGACATTTACCGATGGTAAAAATCACATCATGTCATGTTTTAATTTTAGGCTAATTCTTCAATTACTTTGCTTCTTTATAAAATTAAGAATTACTGTCCCAAACACTGCTGTCATTAGAATGACGGTTCGGAAATGAAAATAAGGATTTTGATCAGAGCATGATCTGAGAATAGCTTTATTAGATGTCATTACTAAACCAGTCAGTATGTTAGAGCTTAAACAAATCAATTCACATTGTTTAGAGAAGTGTAATTTTTAAGATATCAAATCAAATGTGCCCCTAAATGAAGAACCACTCTAATTTGAGAATATGCAATATTTTACTAATTTATTTGATTCTGTTCATATTATAGCTCCAGCTTCTAAAGGCCACCCTGCTGCTGAGAAACAGCTGGAACAGGACGTCCCAGACAAGGGTAAGAATAATACATCCATGAAAATTTGAAAATGTTATTATGAATTATAAACACTGTAAAAATTCTATGATCAATAAGTCATGACAACTTGTGTTTTACTCATAAAAACTCATAAAAATAAATTAGGCAACTGTTTTATATCTTGTACAACATTCAACCAATTTTTTTACATATATGAAAAATTGTATTTCATACATTCTGCAATTGTTTATCTTTTAATAGGCCACATCCGCAGCCATTATAAAATCGGCCCAAAACTGGGTCAAGGAGGATTTGGCTTTGTCTACGAAGGGACTCGCTGCAAGGATGGACTTCAGGTTTCTTTTTTTATTCCTTACAAATTTTGCATATCTCTTCAGAATTAATGTCTGGACTGATATGACCTCTGTGCACATGCTAATTGTGATGTTTTTGTTTTGTTGATCAGGTGGCTGTGAAATTTTCAGTGAAGTCCCCTAACATGCCGTATATCAGAGTGGTGAGTATGCTGCACTCTCTATATTACTGCTTCTCAGTCACTGTTTTCAATTTAAATATTAATCACAGACTATAAGAAAACTGTTCTGATTTGTGGTTCAAGTCATTATTTGAGAAATCATCTCCATCTGAGCGTTGTATTTCCTTTCCTTTAGCCTGGTCATCCCAAAGCCGTCCCCATGGAAATAGGCCTGACACTTATGGCCAATAAGAGCCCCAGAAGTTCTCAGATCATAAAGCTTCTGGACTGGGAGGACAACGAAGACCACTACATTACGGTCATGGAGCGGCCCATGCCCTGCATGGACTTGAAAAATTTTGTGAAGCTCCATGGAGAGTGTCTCGATGAGGGGATGGCACGAAAGGTCATGCGGCAGGTCATTGAAGCCGCTAATGTTTGCGTCACACGTGGTGTCTTCCATCGGGACATCAAGATGGAGAACCTACTGGTGAACCAGGACACCATGGAGGTGAAATTGATTGACTTCGGGTGTGGTGTGCAAATGAAGAAATTTGGCTACGAAGTCTTCAGTGGTATGTGTTATGAACTACTTTGTTAATCATCTCACAGAACTGCATCCTGTATAGTCAACGTGATGTGGAAATGTATTAAATGGACAAAATCTCTATCTGCCAGGCACAAAGGCGTACTGTCCACCAGAGGTCACCGTGAACGGCAGATACCACGCAAAGCCGACAACAGTGTGGTCGCTAGGGATCCTTCTGTTCATGATGGCGTGCGGATATTATCCCACAGACTACGACCTGGATCTGATCAGTAAGAGGAGATGGACCAGACCTGGCCTGTCACAAGGTAAGTCACAGGACAATCTGTATTCTAAATCACACAAAAAATAGCTTGAAAGAGAGCAGATGTAAAAAATAAGTTATCTAACGTCTCTCGTCTTTTTGCACAGAATGCTGCCAGATGATTTCTTCATGTCTTCAGTCTGATCCACAGCAGAGGATCGATCTGGAGAAGATGCATCTCCATGACTGGTTTAAGGTACTAAATCTAAGATGAGCTAAATTTCTTTTTTGCTTGGCTTGATCATCAGCCATAAACTTCTTATCAAATCAAATTTGCTCTAATGTATTTAGACTATTAATGCTGATTTATGTTTTACCAGGTCATGGAGTAAGAAATTAAGAACCTTAGAAAACAACTCCTGTCACAGCCACCCTGTTGTTTTCTATCTTCAAGTCACCTTTGCGTCTGGTGAGCTGACATGAGTGGCCTTTCCATCCCTCCACTCCACTTTGCAGGGCTGGCATGTCCTGATAGCACCTGGCGCCTCGACTTGAAGCAGCAATACTTGCGTCTGGCAGTCCTGCTTGCTTAGAGATGTCTAAATATTATGTTATTTATAAGATAAGTGTGTAAGATAAGTGTATAAAATGTGTATAAGATCATTTATAATTGTATAAGAATTTATAAGAAAACTTTGAAATGTATAATAAAAAATGTGTAATAAAGTTTATAAGAGAGTTTGCCTGAGGTGTCTGAGGTGAAAGAGGTGTCTGTGTCATATTAGAGGTTATGTTAGAACATCCAACATAGAAGGTGCATACCAATCTACCAATCTTTTTACAGTGGGTTTTCAGTTGTATTGCCCACATTGTATGTGTCCTCGGGAATGACCTGTTGTCTGTTGTGTGTCCAGTTTCGTTGAGCTTAGACATTGCATTCAGCAGATATAGCTCATTAAAAATGGCCGTCAGTTAACTTATATCTTCGCAGTGCTTTGCAGAAATAAAATCAACTGACTCAGGGACACTGAAGTAATCAGAAGAATTTTTATTGTGAATTTTGATTGTAAATACGGTTCCAGAGTTATTAGTAAAAATGTATTATAATGCACTGTAATCAGTTTTACTCAAATTTAACCATTTAACTGTCACTCACATTTTTGAACACAGACATAAAAATGCACTATCCAGACTTAAATTTTTATAATTCATGAATCAAAACAGTTTGTAATATAATTTTAATGTACATTTTCCGTGGTAATGCAATGTCTGATTTTAAAATGCCTTTCAAAGGATGAATTTTGAGATTCTAAGTTTTGAACTTATATATAATTTCTTATGATTTCTAAAACGTGATAGGGAAAAAGGCAACGAAGAAAGTCTTTTGTGACAAAGGTTAGAACTCATGTTATGATGTAGATTTTTTTAAGTTGCACTCTTGATATATATTAATCTATTACTTTTCCTACATAATTTGTAACACAAAAATATGGTAAAATATNTATTTAGGAGTCTTAGACCTTTCCAACGATGTATAGTTTGTCACGATTAGATTAGGATTTATTTGTAATATGGTGAAGCAAAAAGGGGACGGTGACAGTTAAAGGGTTAATATACAGCTTCAAATATTCATGAAACTAAACATGTTTCTTCAAAATAACTTGTTCTCCATATGGACAAGGTTTATGGACAAGTTTTTTACACCCAGCATACAGTATAGCCATGTCATAATGGGACACACCAGACAAAATCTGTATCTGCTTAACAGTTTAATATATCAAAATTAATTTGATAACTTTTTGCCAGCAAGATCTAGAGCTGACCTGCACAGTTTGCTGAAGATCTGACAAACAAAGATAATTATAAATATTAAATGTGCTTGGTCAGGGTTAAGCAAAAATAAATAAATAAATATAAATAAAGTTATTTATATTGCGTTATTAGCAAAAAAGTTTTTTTTTTAAATTATTATTATAGCGTATATTTATTATACCGATGTGGCCATTTTTTTGAAATTCTGTACACTTTTGTTTTGCCATGTGATATATCTATTTTTGTAATAGTATTCAGATTCGTTGTTATTTATAACATTGTAATATTTATAATCTACTTAATGTATCCAGATAGCACACGTACGTCTGCAAGACCTCTGTTAAAGATCACTTGATTTGGAAAGCATCTGCTAGCTCTGCAAAACTAGCCTGATCCCATTTCGAGGGGAATCCCCCGTTAAAAATCACTTTTGTTGGGGTAAAATACACGTTTTTTGGCGGGGTTCCCCTAGTAAAATTCGCATTCCAGGGGATAAACTAGTTTTTGGGGTCGCTTCAACCCGTGGACATGAAAAACAACCGACTGCAACAGCGTCAAAGTAACCGAATCGGCGGGAAAATCGCGTCTAAAGTACGTCTAATTTCAGAAAGCTGTCGGTAAGCCTTTTCTTTTCTTGCTACTAATTATCCTTTTTTATGGCTACAGTGCGTTTTGTTAAGCGGAATGGTGTGAATTATGGTTTAGGTTCAATCTTAAATGAGTCAAAGTTAATCTTGCCTGCCACAGATTTAGCATCACTATGCGGCTTCCACACGAATATGTAATAGTGATAGGCGAAACATTCATGCATTTAAACCTACTTTTCAGATCTTTGATTAATCTTTGAGAAAACATTTTTATTTTTTGAGATACTGAATTTTTAATTGTCCTAAGTCGTAACCATCAGAATTAAAACAAAAAAACCGTTTGAAATATTTCAGTTTGTGTGCAATGAATCTAGAATATAAGAAAGTTCGTTTTTTGAATACAATAGCAAAAAGTGATGAACTTTTCCATGATATTCCAATGTTTTGAAATGCACCTGTCTATATTTTATCTCAGCTTTATTTTAATTTTTTTTTGTTTACAATAAACAACTGATCTGATTAATTAGCTATATTGTATTACAAACTGTAAAGTAATCATCATCATTTCTTCAAATAACATACAGTAATTTAACTGTGACATCTCATAGTACTATTATTGAAGTTCCCCCTTAAAAAAATTGTTGAGATGGTTGTTTTGTTAGGTATTAGATCCAGTAATAGATGAAAAAGGGAAATGAAGAGTCAGACATCACTTTGTAGTATTAAATGTACTAGATGTTTTATTGGATTTGACCTTTCAGATACATGTTTCTACCAGTAGTTTTGTCCTTCTGTCGTTAATCTCAATATTCACACATCTGTCAGATGAACAGCCAATGGCTGACTGCAACAGCGCACTGTCCCTCACCTCACACGCGCTCACACACACACACATACAGACAAGTCCTGATACTGTTTCATACCGATCGCATTTCCTAATAAACCAGCAGTGGAACCTGCACACACCAGGCTCAATTGGTTGGTCCAGAAATGATTTCTTTAGGAGAACAAATTGTTGATATGACAGATAAAGGTTCAACTGTTCATGGAAATATGCAAAAAACAGCAAATTTAAGTGGCAAAACCTGGTGTGTTTCAGTTCATGTCGGCAGTTGATTTTATTCCAGAAATGCTGTTGAACATCATACTAGTTTTCTGTGCAAAACCTGATAGGAAACTGACTAACTTCAAGTGTGTTTCAGTCACGTGAGTTTAAACATACAAGAGAATCGTTTTATACTGTTTTCAGTGTTTCTACCTTCCAAGATATGTCTTTATTTGTTTAATCAGATGTGGTATTGTATACATTTTCCCTAAAACACAGACTGAGAGTGTTTGAAACATTTGGGGTTACTGTAGCAGTCAAACAAGCACACAAACAAAGACAGAGAACGACCGAGTGAGAGAGGACACCGATGTCAAACTCAAGTAGAAAATAAAAAATATAAACAGCCACCGAAACCACCTCCGTTAGTGATTAAAGAACATAAAATCACCTAACAAGCACAATTATTAACAAAACATGATTGAAACAAGCCAAAGTTCCTATGTTAAAAAGAGTCTAGTGTGTGCATTGGGATCCAACAACAGGTTTTGTGTGATCTGTGTATCCGTGTGTGACTGGAGGACAGGTTGAGGGAAAAGGCATGGATGTAAAGGATCAGTGGAGGGACGGTCTTTTTTAATAGGCGAGCGTACATACTCCCTTTTTAGCGTCAAAAGCTCCTTTCGAATCTACATAATGATTATGCAGCTGCCGGTTTTAGATATATAGTAGACTTTATGTACACAGCCGTGTGAAAATACATGCAAAGATTATTATAGGAAATGGGGGCATGATGTGGACATCTGAGAGTCTGGAAGGTGCTTTGTGGTTTCCTCTTTGGGGAGAGAGACGTGCTATTGGCTTAAAGCTGCTGTCTCTTTGAAAGGAGGGCGAGAGAGGATGGTTGTGCGTCTCGGTTGGGAAGAGAAGTAGTAGAACAAAATGGAAGATGTAGGAATGTGAGTAAAGAAGATTTTGTTGATCAATAGTATGTCTCCTTCTCCACCCATCCTGCAAGAAAGAGAAAAAACAGGAATCATTTTGAGAAATCCTAAAGTTTTATTGCATCCCTGATTCAAACGAAGACAGTTAATGATCCAATTCAGGGGTCTTTATGCAAGACATACTCATAAAAAGCATGTCATTTTGTGTGTGTGTTTGAGACAGTCCAAAGAAGCACGTACCACCGGGGTTCCGGCGCAGGAGCAGCTTTCGGACCTCATCATACACAAAGATTAAGAAACTGTATGGGAAAGCACAGAACCACCAACTCGGCCTGGAGATGAGAGAGACAAATGAGATGAGAGACCATTTTACATGGCAGAATACTATTGAGTATTATATACTTCATGTAAAAGATTATGAAACATTAACATTTTTGTCAATAGACTAATTTCGGTGTTTGCAAACAGTGATGTTTTTTGTGGGAGGAGCCTATCTGGTGGAAAATGACAGTTTAGCAGTCTTGGAAGCCATGGGAAAAAAAAAATAAAAGGGGTAAATTTAAGTCTATATTTCAAAATACTGGCTTTATTCTCACAATTCTGATAAGAAAAGAAAATCAAATCGACTCAGAATCATGAGTTTATATCCCACACTTCTGGCTTTTCTTTTTCAGAATTGACAAACTATTGCTGAATTAAATCGAGTTTAATTAAGAGTTAAATTGATAAAATCCAGACTAGAAGATACAAAACTTGCACTTGCAGTCAGAATTTTGAGATAAAATATATAGGCTTAAATACAGTGCCTTGCAAAAGTATTCATACCCTTTCATTTTTCTTCACATTTTGTTATGTTGCTGCCTTATGTTAAACTGCTTTAAATTACTTTTTTGCCACATTAATCTAAACTCCATACACCATAATGACAAAACAAAAACAATTGTCACAACTTTGTAAAAAATTGAAATAAGTACATTTCATAAGTATTCATACCCTTAACTCAGTACTTAGCTGAAGCACCTTTTTAGCCTCAAGTCTTTTTGGAAATGATGCAACAAGCTTATCTGCCATAATTCTCCTCACCTCCTCACCTCTCAAACTCTATCAGCTTGGATGGGGGTAGATGCACATTTTTTAGGTCTCTCCATAAATATTTGATTGGATTCAAGCCCAGGCTGTGGCTGGGTCACAGAAGGACCTTCAAGGACCTTCTGCCCAGTTTGAGGTTCTGAAAGCTCTGGAAACTGGGTTTTCATTAAGGCTATTTCAATATTTTGCTTTGTTGAGCTTTTCTTCTACTCAAAAATCCCTCAGTTTCTGCCGCTGAAATACAGCCTGACAGCATGTTGCTGCTACCACCACACTTTACTTTTGGGATGGTACTCTGCAGGTGCTGAGCAGTGACTGGTTTCCTTCAAATATGATGCTTGGAATGGAGGTTCATCAGACCAGAGAATCTTGTTTCTCACAGTCTGGGGGTCCTTCAGGTGCTTTTTTTGCAAATTCTAAGTGGGTTTTTTATGTGTTTTTGCTGAAGAGAGGTTTGAGTTTGGCCACACCGCCAAAAAGACCAGATCAGTGAAGTGTTGCAGTGATGTTTGTCCTTCTGTAGGTTTTCCTATCTCCATATATGCTCACAGAGCTCCACTAGAGTGACCATCAGGTTCTTGGCCACCACTCTAACCAATGTCCTTCTCAATCAATTGCTCAGTTTGGCCAGGAGGCCAGCTCTAGGAAGAGTCCTGGTTGTTTCAAACTTCTTCCATTATGGATAACGGAGAGTACATGCTTCTGTGAACCTTCAGTGCAGCAGATTTATTTTCTGAACTCTTCCCCAAATATGTGGCTTGATGGAATCCTGTTTCTGAGCTCTACAGGCAGTTTTTTGACCTAAGAGCTTGGTCTTTGCTCTGATATGCATTTTCAGCCTTTGTGTGCCTTTCCAACTCATACTCATTCAATTGAATTAGCCACAGGTTAAATCACTTGAAGTGTAGCAACATCTACAAGCAATATGAACGCTCCTGAGCTCAATTTCAACTGTCCCAGATAAGGGTACCAATACTTATGCAATGGAATCATTTAAGGTTTTTATTTTTAATACACTTGCAAAGATGTGAAAAATCTGTTTTTGCTGTGCCATTATGAATTAAGCAGTTTTACATTAAAAAAAGGTGAAAAAAATGAATAGGCGCTGTAGTATTTCATGTTGTAATTGTAGGGCTAATACAAAATTTCCCTTGTGAACTGCATATGTGAATATTATGTAGACTTATTGCAAAAAAGACTGTGCCTTCTGTGTTTGCTGTGCCTTGAAATGTGTTTCCTTTAAGAGAACCAGAGGTGTGCTTGTAACTGAAAAATCCATTTTCATGTATGCATTTGTGCACGTGTGAATGTTTAACTCACTTGAGTGGGTACATCCTAAGGGCCACATCCATGCCCGGGCAGTATGAGAGTAATGCAGCGAGAGCTGTTTCTTCAAACAGCCCAAAGATCAAAATCTTATTCCTGTAAACAGACAAATACAGTTAGATCAAATGTTCTCATGAATGCAAGCACACAAATGTACACACGCTTCCTATACTCACTTCATGCCCTGCTGGAATACAGAGTTGCGTCTGGTCTTGCAGATGATGACATCAGCCCACTGTACAACCACAATACTGACAAAGAATGCTGTGTGACATGTGAACTCAACAATCTTCCTCTGCTCGTATGTCTAAGGAACATGAAAACAACATCTCACAACATGGAAGGAAACATCTCTGAACCTCAGAGACATGTATGACACCTACACACTTTCACAACATGCTAAAACACTCACCCACTGCTGTCCGTAACTGTCCTCCAGGTCATTTAATGAACGGTCATCCCAGTTGAGTCTGATACCCACGAGCAGTGAAGGGAGGAAGCCATTCTCAGCCAAAATCACAAAATAGCTGAAGAAACCACCCAAAGCCTGAATCATACCTACACACACAAAAACACATGCTTACTTTTTTTTGGCGTAGATGTCCGCACAATTGTAATATTTATTACAGTTATACAAAATAACAGTTTGAAATAACTGTTTCATTGTTGTTTTCAAACAAGTTTGTCATATTTTCTAGTTTTATTTGTGGTACTATGAGCAAATCTGTATGTAGATTTGTTCAAATGTTTAATGCTTTATGTTTAATGTTCCAGTGTCTGAATGATATATAGCTACTGTTTCAAAGTTTGGGATTAGTGACATTTTTTAGGCCTGTCAAACGATTAATCGCGATTAATCGCATCCAAAATAAAAATGTATGTTTACATACTCTTTGTGTGTTTACTGTGTATATTTATTATGTATAGATAAACAAAAACACATGCATGTATATATTTTTAAAAATATTTATATGTATGTATAGATATACTTGTATTTAATTTAGATTATATATAAATATAAATATTTTATATATACATCTAAAATATTTTTCCTTAATATATATGTGCATGTGTGTGTACTTATAAATGTACATAATAAATATACACAATACACACACACATATAGTATGTAAACAAACTTTTTGTAAACATCATTTTGGATGTGATTAATCGCGATTAATCGTTTGAACAAATATATTGAGCAGCACAACTGTTTTTCAAGATTCACCATAATAACAAATATTCTTGAGCACCAAATGACCACATTAGAATGATCATGTGACACAGATACTAGGTTTTCCACCCTAATATTAGTAGCTTGTAGTACAGCTAACAGTTTCAAAGTTGTTTGTGACTAACCAATTTGTCCATAAGCAATGCTGATGAGACGCTCATTCACAAGTTTGTCTCTCATAGGGTTCCTAGGCTGCCTCTTCATGATGTCACTCTCAGCAGCTTCATAAGCTAGGGAAATAGCAGGAACCTGTGGAGGCAGAAAGTGAAATTTTTGTTCATGTTTGTGTGAGTGTATATAAGTGTGAGCGTGGGTCATTATTTTTTCCTATTTTCCTTTTCTTTTTTTAGTGCTTACCATGTCAGTTCCCAGGTCGATGCAGAGGATGGTGATGGTGCCCAGAGGGAGAGGGATGTTGATGATAATGAAGAACAGGAAGGGGGTGATCTCAGGGATGTTGCTGGTCAGGGTGTATGCAATGGACTTCTTCAAATTATCAAAGATAAGTCGGCCTGCATGGGGAGAAATGGATTTACGTATCTTGCCTGACAGTAGTGTCTTCCAGTTGATTAGTCTCTTCTTGTCTTACTCACCTTCTTCGACTCCAGTAACAATGGAGGCAAAGTTGTCATCCAGCAGAATCATGTCAGCAGCCTGTTTAGACACATCAGACCCTGCAATGCCCATAGCGACACCGATATCAGCCTTCTTCAGGGCCGGGGAGTCGTTCACACCATCACCTGTTACAGCTACAATGGCTCCCTAAGTGACAGAATAATAAACAGGACATGTATAGAAAGCTATAATCAAAATGACAAAGGATTTTTGAAGGACTGAGGATGTGAGTTTACCTGTCGCTGGCAACCCTCTACAATGATGAGTTTTTGCTGAGGAGACGTCCTGGCAAACACAATCTCAGTGTGGTTCCGCAGAACTTCATCTATTTGCTCCTGAGAATAGTCCTTCAGATCTGTTCCATGAATCACACAAGCTTTGGCATCCCTAAAACACACAAACAATGAATACTGATATACTGACACTGATACTGATTTGTAGTAAAGTCTCGGCAATTTTGTGTGAGGATGAAATATTTCACCATGCAGACTTTGCAACAGGTTCAAGTTGGCCACATTGGACAAAAAAGCTGCTTGGATTGAAAGTGACTTCTGTGTGAGCTGTGCTTTATTAATCGCTGTACTATTGACAGACAATGGATCCTTTATTGCACATGAAATTTTGCTAATTTGACCACACCTTAAAGAGATAGTTCACCAAAAAATGAAAAAATTACTCGCCCTCATGTCGTTCCAAACCTGTAAGACCTTTATTGATCTTTGAAACACATATTAAGATATTTTTGATGAAATCCGAGAGCTTTCTGACCCTGCATAGAAAACAACACAACTACCACGTTTAAGGCCCAGAAAGTCAGTAAGGACACTGTTAAAATAATCCATGTGACATAAGTGGTTTAGCCGTAATTTTAGGAAGCTACAAGAATACTTTTTGTGCACAAAGAAAACAAGAGTATTATGATGCACTGTCGAAAAAAGTAATTATTTATGTTTTCTTTGAACACAAAAAGTATTCTTGTAGCTTCATAAAATTATGGTTGAACCACTGATGATGTCCTTACCTCTCTGGGCCTTGAATATGGTAGTAATGTTGCTATCTATGCAGAATCTGAAAGCTGTGTGTGTGTGTGTGTGTGTATGTGTGTGCATTTACAATGCTGGTCATTGTTTTACCTGGGATTGACCTGACTGACGGGGATGTTGAGGCGGGCAGCGATGTCTTCCACAGTCTCATTACCCTCTGAGATGATGCCCACACCCTTGGCGATGGCCTTGGCAGTGATGGGGTGATCCCCGGTCACCATGATAACCTTGATTCCAGCAGAACGGCACTTTCCCACGGCGTCAGGCACAGCAGCGCGGGGCGGGTCGATCATTGACATCAGGCCCACAAAGCAAAGGTTGTCTGTCTGGAAATTTACATCATCCGTGTCGAAGGCAAAGCCTTTTGGGTACTGATCCTCGGGCAGTAAGAGATGGCAGAATCCTGTCGAAAAAAGGAAGTTTACATATATTTGTAGAATATTTTTCTATAAATATAAATATTTTTAATATTTATATAAAATAATAATATTTTTAATATAATATGAATATAAATATTTTTTTAAATGTTTTTAAAGTTATCTCTTATGCCTGCGAAGACTGCATTTATTTGATGAAAAATACAGTAAAAATAATATTCTGAAATATTAATACAATTTAAATGAACTGTTTTTTTATTTGAATATATTTTAAAATGCAATTTATTCATTTTGGCAAACAATAAAAAAAACACAAATAATTCCAACCTTTTGAAGCATATACAGTTAAGCTAAATGTTTACATACACCTTGCAGAATCTGCAAAACGTTAATTATTTGACCAAAATAAGAGGGATCATGCAAAATGCATGTTATTTTTTTTTAACCCTTTCCAACAATGACTGTATGATTTTGAGATCCATCTTTTCATAGTGAGGATAACTGAGGGACTCATATGCAACTGTTAAAGAAGGTTCAAACACTCACTGCTGCTTCAGAAGGAAACACAACGCATTAAGAGCCAAGGGTGTAAACTTTTGAACGAAAAAGATTTTTTCTTATTTTGCCTAAATATCATATTTTTTTTTCATTTAGTACTGCTCTTCAGAAGCTACAGAAGATACTTACATGTTTCCCAGAAGACAAAATATTTTAAATTTCAAAACGTTTTTACCCCCCGGCTCTTAATGCATTGTTTTTTCCTTCTGAAGAATCTTAAAATCATACAGTCATTGTTGGAAAGGGTTCAAATACACAAAAAAAGGTGAAAAACCAAAAGATCTGTGGAATCTGAAGGATTTTTCTGAAGAACAGCAAGCAGTTTAACTGTTCAGGACAAACAAGGGACTCATGAACAACTATCACTGAACAAAAAAACACCTGTGGATCATTCAGGTAACAACACAGTATTAAGAATCAAGTGTAACATTTTGCAGATTCTGAAAAGTGTATGTAAACTTTTTGACTTCAACTGTCATTTCAACATTTAAAATAATTGATTTCAATGAAGAAAGAAACCACATTATCCTATTAAAGTGTAGTAAATGAACAACAGCCAATCATTCGGTTTAGCGGCCATTATACAAAAATATTTGACATGGAATGCTGTGTGACCGGCCAATCAGATTGTTGCGTAATAATACTGTATATACGCACCCAGCACTCGCTCCCCAAGTCCTCCAAGCTCCAGGTAGGCATTCTGGAAGGCCTCCTTCAGCTCCTCATCCATAGGCTGCTCTTTACCCTGCAGCATTATGGTGGAACAACGATCTAGGATGCGCTCTGGCGCCCCCTTCATCACCAACAGGTAGCGGTTATCATTGGGGTCTTCTGTCTCATGGACGGACAGCTGGGGAAATATGGAAAGAGGGATGACTACACTTAACTAAGCTTGTAATTACACCCCGTCTCAGTGCTGCAGAGGTGCTACAGACACTTTACTATCCACATTTGTCTCAAATAAATAATTTCAGATTTAGTCTATTATCAGAACCAAACAATAATTAGCTCCACTATTTTCACAAATAACAACAATATTTGCACTACACAATGTGCTATTGTTTGTCTATTTTCGTAACTCAAATTGATATTTTTCAAACCTGGTATTTGTTGGTAGAGTTGAATGGGATTTCGGCTACTTTCTTGTTCTTCTCTCTCATCATCTTAACTGAGCCACAGGACAGCTCGATACACTTAAGCAGGGCAGACTCAGAAGCATCACCCGCCACGTCCCTCTTTAGGATGGGCAGAGAGTCTTGTCCCGCCTTAAACACAGCCCTGTTACACAGAGACGCCACACGGGCCAGAGCTACCCATGTCACTGAGCTCTTATCAAATGATGCACCTGCAGAAAGAGACCAACTTAGACTCTGGAGGGAAAAATTGGTGTCGTAAAATGGGCAAAACTGAATCAGCATGAGAAGAAAAGAACAAACCAGACTGGTCTTCAGTGGTGTCAGCTTCATGGATCTGGTTGTCGAACCACATGTGTGCAACAGTCATTCGATTCTGGGTTAGAGTTCCAGTCTTGTCCGAGCAGATAGTTGAGGTGGATCCTAGAGTCTCTACGGCTTCGAGATTCTTAACCAGGCAATTCTTCTTAGCCATACGCTTTGCCGTCAGAGTGAGACACACCTGAGATTAAAGAGACATTAATTAAATTACATTAAGAAATGTATAATTTGTTCCATTTTGTCTACAGCAGGGTCAGGCAACGTTGGTCCTGGAGTGCCGATGTTCTGCAGAGTTAAGCTTCATCCCTAATCAAAAAAAATCAGGATTACTAGCAAAGCCACTAGATGGCAAGCCTGCAACCATTAGCCGAATAAATAACGGCTAAAGCTAACGTTTCTGGTCCGGCAGTACGTGGGAAAAGAAGACCAGGCCGTTTTCTTTGAATGGATGTCAGTGGAAGAGAGGCTTCACTATGCTTAGCATTTAATGAATCGACAGCCTATCTGATAATCTTTAACATGTTTTACACTAAACTATACTTTTGGAATTAACTACTTTTAGAGTTTACCATGAAAAAAAATGCGTTTTATAAGAGAAGTCACTGACTTTTTGCAACATGTGGGATTCAGCTTACGGAACTTCTCATTCATTCCTATGGTATCCGTAAACAGCCAATGAGTGTCGCACAACTCTAACTGAAATTCATGAGGTCAAGGCTATAATGTGATTGGTTACCCTTACGAAATGAAGTTTATTCAAGTGTGCTATTAGTATACTTCTTTTAAACTAAAAATAGGAAAGTATACTTTCAGTCTACTTTTTATGAACTTCTAAGAAATGTGCTTTTATGTACTTAATATACTTAAAATGACATTTAAATATACCTGACTTCAGTCAAAATATATTTGAGCAATATTGTTCTCAGAGAATCCATTTTCCATTGCTATATGTTAGGTGGCGCTATTACACGTCTTCTGTATAGAATTTCCAAAACACAAGCGAAAAAGAAACCGAACCCACAGATGCTTTCACACGTTTTTAACACAATCATCAGTCATAAAACAGCATCAAAACTGTAACGTTATGGAATAAAAAGTGAAAAATGAAGAGGTAATAATGACTGTCAAGCTTTGGGGTGTTGATCGACTCCATCTTTGTTTTGACTATTACTCTGAATCCAATTCATAGTCTTTTTCCACCTTTTTGTTCAAAATATTATTTATTTCTTTTTTATTATTTTTGAAACTTACCCACATTCAAATGTTTATTAAAAAATGCACAAAGCTAAAATAAAAAGTTTTTTGTATGTTCAGATATTCATATAACAAAATATATACAAATGTATTCCTAATAGGGACATAGTAGTTTATTTAAAGTACGATGTAAAGTTCATTTAGAAAACTTACGAGTATACTTGCAGTATAAAACTACTAAACTAGTAGTTTACTAAGACTATACTTCAACGTGTACTAAAATGCTACAAGTATTTAATTAGTAAACTATCAGTATCCCTATAAGTTGCAACTACACTAAAACAGATAAAAACTAATTGTGTACTCAAAGTTTACTACTGTTGTACTTAAAATATACTTAAAAGTATACTTTTATATACTAGAAAGTGGGCCAGTTTAGTCCCACGGAGTATTAAAATAGTCCACCTACAAGTATACTACTAGTACACTATCTCTGTTACTAGGGCTTTTTTTCAGGGTTGGAGCTAAACTCTGCAGGACATCGGCACTCCAAGACTGACAGTGCTTATCCCTGGTCTACAGCATTCCAGTTCCTTAATGGTTCCATTAACCATGTTTTGAGTAGTTCTGAGGAAGGAATATTTGGAAAAATAAATAAATAAATAAATTCATTGCCAAATTATTATGAATTGATCATATAAAATAAATAATTAATTTAAAATAATTATTGAAAAAGGTGCTTACACTGACTTTTTACTGATTTCAGTCTATTTAGATGTGACATAAATGCAGTCCAATAACTGTTATAAATCCACTCCAAAATTGAAGAATGAACTGGTGTGAAGTAATGTTTCTAATGCACTGAAAAGAACTAGCTGGAAATCAGCCTACCTTGTTGTTCTGAATGTTTTTTATAATTCGCTAAAAAAATTCATTTCAGAGTCATTTTCTCTGGAAACTACCCTGGTCATGCTGAATATTTTTGGACTACTCTGGTTACACTATGAGTTTTTGACTCTCAGTTCCCAACCTTCCTGAACTGTATTCAAATGCTTAGATGACAGCATGTGCTCACAGTGACAGTAGCCAGCAGACCCTCAGGCACATTAGCGACGATGATTCCGATGAGGAAGATGACGGCCTCCAGCCAGGAGTATCCCAAAATGATTGACAGAATGAAGAAAGTCACTCCTAGGAAAACGGCCACGCCTGTGATGATGTGAATAAAGTGCTCGATCTCCTTGGCGATGGGGGTTTTCCCTGTCTCCAGTCCTGAGGTCAGCGTGGCAATGCGGCCCATCACGGTGCGATCGCCGGTGCAGACCACAATACCACGAGCGGTGCCTGTCAGAGAAACAGAAAACGTCACACCTCTGATCTTCACTTTTACACAGGTTCAACTGTAGAAAATCCCGCACCTTCCACACAGTTCGTGGAGAAGAAAGCGATGTTACGGGTTTCCAGAGGATTGTCATGAGTGCAGTCAGGTGATCTCGTCTGAGGCTCTGATTCGCCCGTGAGGGAGGAGTTATCCACCTACATATGACGTCAGAGAGACACAGTTGTCAACTAGGTAGAACTACAGGTACGGTTCTTTACAAATGATTGATGTTTATAAACCACACACCTTGCAGCCATGAGAAGAGATGATTCTAAGGTCAGCTGGGATTCGGTCGCCACCTTTGACTTCGACCAGGTCGCCTGCTACCACTTCCTCAGCGTTGATCTGCATCTTTTCACCTTCACGAATTACTAACGCTTGCTGTGGATAGAAAGAGTGTTACTTCTACTGACTATTACTTTGAAGTTCACTTCCAGAATAAAAATTTCCTGATAATTTACTCACCCCAATGTCATCCAAGATGTTTGTATCTTTCTTTCTTTAGTCAGAAATGAAATTAAGGTTTTTGAGGAAAACATTCCAGAATTTTTCTTCATACAATGGACTTTTTTTTTTTAGAAAATGACCGATTGTTTTGCTAGGTAAGACCCTGATTCCTCGGCTGGGATCGTGTAGAGCCCTTTGAAGCTGCATTCGACCTCCAATTTGGACCTTCATCCCGTTGATCCCCATTGAAGTCGACTTTATGGTGAAAAATCCTGGAATGTTTTCCTCAAAAACCATAATTTTTTTTCGACTGAAGAAAGAAAGACACGAACATCTTGGATGACATGGGGGTGAGTAAATTAGTAGGACATTTTTATTCTGGCAATGAACTTCTCTTTTAAGTTCACATGGAGTGTTTCCAGTACCTGGGGCACCATGTTTTTAAATGACTCCATGATTTTGGAGCTCTTTGCCTCCTGGAAGTAGGAGAAGCAGCCAGTGATGATAACCACAGCAGACAGCACGATACCAAGGTACAACTGAGAGGACACCAAAGAAGACTCATTCAATTATTATATTCATGTATTCATATTTAATGCGTATTCACCGAAACTTTATAAGGCATTAGCGTGTGAATGTATACGCACGTTATCTCCAGCTGGCTCGTCTTCGGTAGCAGCCTGAATGGCGTAGGCCAGGAAGCAGAGAATGGCTCCGATCCACAGCAAGATGGAGAAACCTCCAAAGAGCTGACGACAGAATTTAACCCACTCAGGTGTTGTGGGAGGTGGGGTCAAAGCATTTGGCCCATCTCTTGCCAGAAAGTCTCTAGCCTTTGCATTAGTTAAACCCTTTTGCAGAGAGAGAAAAAGATGTTGTTGTCTAAATTTACTAGATCAATATCGTGCAACTCAGTTTTAAAAAAGTAGCTAAAATGCAAAACGTTTAATGGAATTAATCATTAGCAAAAGTTGCTTTCAAATGCAAACTCAATTTTCAAGTTTTATTTTAAAGGTGACATTTCATGAAAATATGACTTTTTCTGTGTGTAAGTGCTATAATTGTGTCCTCTGTGCATCTACCAACCTAGAAAACATGAAAAGGGACAACCCAGTAAATTATTTTTTGGTAAATATTTCTCTGCAAGCTTGTGAAAAAACAAGCCGCTCAAATTTCACTCCCACCGTGAGGTGGCAAGGGGATCTTATTATAATATTAACGCCCTTTAATCTGCACATTTCCACCCATGGCACCGTCATTCTGTTTTCTCAAGCCCAGACTCAGAGAAGACAAAAGAGCAGTGTATATTTATTTACTGTATATTATGCTACTGAAACACATATCTAATATAAACATGAAATTTCTTTCCTAGCTGTTTACCTGTTACAGACATAATCGACTGCTTTTGTAACTCATGTGTGCTTTGAACATAAACTTGTGTTTTCATGCAGGGAGCGTCAGTAAACATGACTTTTTGTTTGTTTATTTATAAAAAAAAAAGTAATTCCCAAGAAAATTATGTATTCAAGAATGTAAAACTAAAGCATTTTCTGAGCTAATATGTTTTTCTTCTTTACTTATTAAAAAATATTCTTATTATTAAATGAAAAAAAATATTATTAAATAAATAAAAACTCTATTTAAATCTTATAATAATCTTCTAAACTTCTCCAGTCATTAAATGAATTACAGTCTATTATCTTATTCTATTGACATCCACTGATACTCCTAGTTTCTGTTGGGGGATGCAAAACGTTTAAACCAATGTATTATACAGAGTATGGTGCCCCCTAGTGGTCAATAAGGAGAAGTGCTGCACAACAGTCATTCCAAGACCAATGATGTGCTCATACACTTACACATGAAGAGTTGAGATGCAAAACCAGCTAAATCCATCTGATGTTTTTCTTTAAAATGAGCATTTCTTTCTGAAATGCTCTTTCTAAAAAATAAAAAAGGTAATTGCGACTTTTTATCTCTCAATTCTGACTTTTTTTTCTCAGAACTGTGAGATATAAACTCACAATTGCGAGAAATGAAGTCAGAACTGCGAGATTTAAATTCGCAATTCTTTTTTTTTTCACAATTGCGAGTTTATATCACACAATTCTGAGAAAAAAAGTCAGAATTGTGAGAAAAGTCGCAATAACCTTTTTTAATTTTTTTTTATTCAGCGGCGGAAACGGGCTTTCATACTTTCATACAGTATTAGTTCACATCCAGAATTTAAATGTCCTGATAATTTACTCACCCCTATGTCATCCAAAATGTTCATGTCTTTCTTTCTTCAGTCAAAAAGAAAATAAGGTTTTTGAAGAAAACATTCCAGGATTTTTCTCCATACAGTTAACTTCAATGGTGGCCATTGGGTTGAAGATCCAAACTGCAGTTTCAATGCAGATTCAAAGGGCTCTACATGATCACAGTCGAGAAATAAGGGTCTAATTTGGCAAAATGATCAGTCGTTTTCTAAAAAAAAAAGTACAAATGATAAAAATGATATACTTTTTAACCACAAATGCTCATCTTGCACTAGCTCTAAGATGCGCATCCGCAGCTTCACACATCACGTGTGGTTAGTTCTTTGTCTGTGTATTCTGGATCAAAAAGTTAGGGTAGGGTGAGAAAAATAATTTTCTCCTCCAACTTCAAAATCGTTGTTTTACCTTTTGTAAAGGGCGTTTGTCTTTTTTTACACATTCGCTTTGTAAACACTGGGTTGGTACTTCTGCCTACGTCACACGTGACGTGCAAGACGAGCATTTGTAGTTCGAAAGTATACAATTTTTTTTGTTGTTTTTTTATTTAGAAAATGGACAATAGTTCTGCTAGATAAGACCCTTATTCCTCAGCTGGGATCATGTAGAGCTCTTCAAAGCTGCATTGACATTGCAGTTTGGACCTTTAACCCGCTGATTCCCATTTAAGTCCACTATATGGAGAAAACCCCTGAAATGTTTTCCTCAAAAACCTTAATTTCTTTTTAAATGAAGAAAGAAAGACATGAACATCTTGGATAACATGGGGGTGAGTAAACTGTCAGGAAATTTTTATTCTGGACGTGAACTAATCCTTTACATTTAGGTAAGTGTTTTAACTGTGCTATTTTAATATCACTTGGTGTTTTTATTTTATTTTTTTTAGAAAACCTGGTTTTAGCAAACACTAAATATTGTGTGAGTTTACCTGAACAATGTCTGTCTGAAATTTCCGGCATACTTCCTCAACTGACATCTTGTGCTCTGTCTGAAATGGAAGGTAAAAAGTCAAATTAACAAAGGAAAAAGAGAAAATATTGCTATCATGCTGCTTTGTCAGTGTGATTTCTTACCAGTGGAACTTCTTTCTTCAGATCATCAAGATCCTTCGTCCCCTTTTTCTTCTTTGGAGAACCTTTATCATCTTTATCTTGCGTGGTGGCCACGCGGTAGCTATCCGATCGCCCATACTACAACACAGAGAAAAATCAGTTAATTAACTTTTAAGACAATTTAGCACAGAAACAGAGATTTTAGTCTTTACCTGCTGTGGTTCAACCAATGTAAGATCATAAGGAACATTTCAAACAATTTACTCTACGTTCACAGCGATTTCAGTTTGAATACTGGTCTGGCAGATGGTGGATCATGGGGGGTGTCTGAACATAACTGTCTTTCTTGCTCTCTTGATTGTGTGGTGACCTCAAAGATGTAATTTAACCTCATTTAATATGCTGAAAGAATACAGAACTTCCATTCGAGTGTAGGATCATAAAGACTCATCAAAGACACTCTGATTATGTGTCTGTTTCAGATCACAGTGACATGAAAGTCTAAAATGAGTAGTGAGACGTGCACACAAACACAGCTCGGAGTGTGCATGAGCTTCAAAACATGTTAAATCTAATTTTTCACACTTTGTTCTTTATCTAAATGAAGACAGAGATCAAAGCTCAGACTCTGGAGAATATCCCACTTCTGTTGTTATCAAACAGGCTGATTATTTTATCCGATTAGAAATATATAGCCTGAGCTTCAGATAATTATTCTGTCATGGACAGATTTTGACCTTTCAGTGTACTATCGTAATTCACCCCCTTCCATAATCCTCCGTTTCTATTGGCTGGATGTGTAATCCTATCATACCGGAAGACTGCAGCGCAGAATAAATCCAGCAGAGCCAAAATGGCTCCCGTGAGACTCAGGTGGTGCTATTTTAGAGGGGTAGTCATCATTAAAGCAGGAAACTGTGTATCATCTGACCTCACGACTGATCAATACTGAGCTTCCAGAACAACCAACATGCCTCCCTCCAGGGAATAAAGGACTATTCTTGTGGCGCTGTCGATATGCGAATAGTGAATTCCCTTCCAGGAAATTACTGAGGCAAGACCCTGTGTAACAGGAACTCTCACATGAGGTTCTGCATGAGGGGAGCCCCCTGCTGGTCAATATGTGGAAAGAACCAGGCCAATTGATTAATTATGAGTAAGACCAAAACCACACAAAGCATCTGTAGTATTTTAATTTATTTTTTAAAATATGTAAAATATTCAATAAGTAAGCTGTTAAATCTAAAAACTACTGCAATTAAAATAATATTCTGTTTATATTGTAAATATTAAAATAGTTCATATTTAATGCAGTAACATACTACTGCACACAATGTATCTGTGTATTTTTCTATTATTTTTTTAAAAATATTAAAAAATATTTAATAAGTATGCAATTAAATCTAAAAACCATTGCAATTAGTATTCTCTTTATATTTTAAAATATTAAAATATTTCTTATTTAATTTAATAACATACTAAGGCAATACTACAGCACACAATATATCTATAGAATTTTTTTTATATATAAAATATTTAATAAGTATGCAAAAATCTGAAATCTGAGAGCTATTGCAATTAAAACAGTATTCTGTGTTTATATTTTAAACATTAAAATAGTTCATATTTAGTGCAATAACATTACGGCAATACTGCACGCAATATATCTGTAGTATTTTTTTAAATATATAAAGCATTTAATAAATATGCAGTTAAATCTAAAAACTATTGCAATTAAAATAGTATTCTGTGTTTATATTTTAAATATTAAAATAGTTGTAATAACTTACTACGGCAATACTACTGCACACAATGTATCTGTAGTATTTTTATTTATTTCCTAAAACATATATAATATATTTATTAAGTTTGCTGTTAAATATAAAACTATTGCATATAAAACAGTATTCTTTTTATATTTGAAATATTAAAATACTTTATATTTAATGCAATAACATACTACAGCAAAACTACTGCACATAATATGCCTGTAGTATTTTTATTTATTTGTTTAAATATTAAAATATTTAATAAGCATGCAGTTAAATCTAAAAAACTATTGCAAATAAAATAGTAATCTGTGTTCATATAAATATTAAAGTAATTAAAAACATTTAAAAAATGCAAAATTAAAAATGTACTATTTTGTTGTATACTTTGTTGTGAAAAGATTTAATACAAGTATATCAATATATTTATATACAAGTAAACATATATTTAATAATTTACAATACATTCAACACTCATATATATATATATATATATATGACTGTATATAAAAGTATTATATTTAATGCTGTTAAAAAATATTATATAATATTTAAAATATATATATTATATAATGTACTTTTAATCCAACATTTGACTTATTTATTTTAAATTTAAAATTTATATTAATTTATTCATTTTTGTTTCACCAAAATATCCGGGAAAGCAAGAGGTTTTATAAGCAATCGAAACAGACATACATCTTTTGATTAAATTTGCAAATTCAGGCAGTGACGTAAAAAATACACAGCCAAACACAACACGACATTTGACTGAGGTTTTTATCTGCATCTTTACGGTCAACCGACACGCCTGCTTTAGACCGAAAGACGTAGACTCACGCACAACGCCAGGTGATGCCTATTAAAAGAGAATGAGAACGTGAGAGAAGAAGATGGACGGATAAAGAAGAGAAACAAAAGAGGAGACAGATGGAAAGAGAGAAGTGCATGCGGAGGTGGGGAAATAGAAAGCTGACAGACTAAGAGAGAGAGATTACCAGAGAGAAAGAGGGACAGACAGAGGAATATTTGCCACTTCCTGTGGGGTAATTAGATATTGACCTGCTGCTCTCTCAGCGTGAGAGCTTGTCGCCGTCAGCGGCTGCATTTAATGCCTGATGACTCTCAGCATCACACCACCTGCCCAAAACCAACCGGACACACACCCACCCACAGTGACCTTCTAACCAGCCACAGATCCTGTGACAAAAGCGAGTGCGTATGCGGTAGGTGACACCACTCAATAATTAAGTGAATAGAAAGTGAGGATCACCCCTATCGGCTCACACTGATCTTACAGATGAAACATCTTGTCACTATAGTAGAAGCTTTTAAAGTTTGACTTTGTAACAGTGGCTAAAAGTCTGAAAGCTTGTTAAAAAAAACAGCTGACGAGGCCTGGAAATACTGCAAACACACACACAGGTCCTCTTTCATCTCTACGAAATTAAAAACAGCTGAATACACACTCAAACACACAAAGAACAAAGGGAACGATGAGGGACATGAGACGGGAAACAACCAGAACGAGAGTCATGGTCAGACAAATACAGTTTGAAGAGCAAAAAAACAGAAAAATAATATATGCTATTTAATATGTCTCTATACTTTTGTTGTTTTTATGGTAGGTGTGTGTTTTTGGATGTGAAGGTGGATGTGTGTGTATGTATGTGTGTGGGTGTGTGTGTGGGGCACCTGCCGCAGATACATCTGCAATGATACCTGCACTGCGGCGTAAGAACAGAGCGGAAATAGGAGAAGAGCGCTCTCTTTCTCTCATAGACAACCTGATGCGAATTTGGAGAGATATCAGATTAATATTAACTTTGAGTAAAGCTCATGTTGAGAGATTCACTGTCAGACAAACACAGAGAAAAAAAGACAAGAAGATCTGTCACACCTGATCGATTTAAAAGAATGACCAAAAATATTTCTTAACATACATTGTTTCTTTTATATATATATATATATATATATATACCAGTCAAAAGTTTTTGAACAGTTGAAGATTTTTAATGTTTTTTAAAGAAATCTCGTGCTCATCAAGCCTGCATTTATTTGATCCAAAGTACAGCAAAAACAGTACAATTTTAAAATATTTTTACTATTTAAAATAACTGTTCTGTGTGAATATATTTTAAAATGTAATTTATTCCTGTGATTTCAAAGCTGAATTTTTAGCATCATTACTCCAGTCACATGATATTCTAGTCATTATTCTAATATTCTGATGTGCTGCTCAATAAACATTTATTATTATTATTATTAATATTATTATTATGTTGAAAACAGCTAAGGAGAATTTTTTCAGGTTTCTTTGATGAATTGAAAGTTCGGAAGAACAGCATTTATCTGAAATAGAAATCTTTTGTAACATTATAAATGTCTTCTGATCATCACTTCTGATCAATTTAAAGCATCCTTGCTAAATAGAAGTATTTTTTTTTTTTTAATAATTTCTCCCCCAACCCTCCACAAAGATGTTACAAAGCTTTTTATTTCAGATAAATGCTGATCTTTGGATCTTTTTTTCCATCAAAGAATCCTGAATAAAATGTACTCAACTGTTTTAAATATTGACAATAATAATAATAATAATAATAATAATAATAATAATAATAATAATAAATGCTACATAAATAAACAGCAAATCAGCATATCAGAATTATTTCTGAAGGATCATGTGACACTTAAGACTGAAGTGATGATGCAGAAAATTTAGGTTTGATCACACAAATAAATTACATTTTAAAATATATTCAAATAGAAAATATTCATTTTTATAGTAAAAAAAATTTGGTTTTGCTGTATTTTGGATCAAATAAATGCAGCCTTGATGTACAAAAAAGGCTTCTTTAAAAAACATTTATAATCTTTCTGATCAGAAACTTTTGACGCACATTAGTGAGGATTAGATTTAAATTCTTACACAGCAATTTAAAACATTTTATGTTTGATTCAATATAAAGTTAACAACCAAGTAACTTTAGAAACTGGTAAGTAAAGTTTATTTATGTGCCAAAAACATTTATTCGGACCTTGGAGAAAACCCTTTAAATCTACCATTATTTATTATTGACTCTATTATATTTATGTGATTTAAATTACAGTATGGTTTACAGTAGAAGTCTTAGGTTTGTGTCATTAAGCGGTAACAGTGGTTATCTAATTCCTGATGAGATATAACTGTGGTATTGTTACTGACTGACTGTTCCTTGCAAAGAAAAACATACTGCTCTGTGAGAGAACCAGAGACGATGGGCTGGAATTACATGCCAGCTCACTGACATTTCTACTGACTAAGCCAGATCACACGCACACACACACACACACACACACACACACAGTCTCTGGTACTGACTGAGGTCTGTCCCCTGAACTCTTGTCACAAATTATTGATGCTCTTGAAACTGAAGGACTTATTCAGTCGGCATGTGTGTGTACACGTATGTTCTCATTCTGCAGAGCAAGAGACACATAGGGAAGAAAAGTGTGTGGCTGTTGAGCTCAGGGACTTTTATGCCCTACATAAATTTAGACAGAGTGACTTTGCAAAAGAGAGAAAGACAGAGAGAAAGAGAGAGAGCAAAATTTAAAAAAGAACATTTTCTTTCCTTTCGTATTTTTCTATGGTTGCAGGTGGTATTTATGATTGGAGAGGGAAAGGGACATTCTCATTTTAGAGAGAATGTAACTGAACCAGAATCTGTGCAGTGCAGGATGAGTCATCAATATGTTTTGAACATTTCCCCAGAGGAGAATGGCTGTACATTTTAAATGTGTTTATCTGCTAAAACTTAATTTCCCCAACTTTGGAAAGCACATAAGCATACAGATAAGCCTGAAAACTGAAAAAACAAACAAACAAACAAAAAAAAAAACAATAGACTAAAACAGATAACTTAAAATGACTCACCATAAAACAAAACATTATAATAAGGTAAAACAATTCAAGAAAATCAATAAATAATAATAAATAATTAATATGCATTTTTCTAGTTATCTGACTATTTTATTGGATAGAACCTGTGATGAAAAATATTTTAAAAATTATATTTAATATATATTTAACATTTATCTTTTGTTATAGTTCCTCACTGAGTTTGTCCTTGTGATTATGAAAATGTAAGTTAGACTGTGAATAAGCAAAGCAAACCTTCCCTTTGGGAAGAGCAAACCTCTGCTAGTTTGCCAGGGTACTGCGGCCTTCATGAATGTTGGTGTTCACAGAAGTGTAAAAAGCACACTATTTCTCTAGGGTCTGTGTGTCATCCTGTCCCTAAAAGCTTTCAATGTGAGAGGACAGATTTTACATTCTTACATAAACACTGCACACATATACTTTCACACAAATGCCTCAATCCTCATTAAACGGTGATGTCACATACAGACTTTAGCAAAGAACTGAATGGTCACTTCAGTATGATTCGTACAATTTTTTTTCTTTTTCATTTATAATCTTACAAAAGATTTCTATTCCAAATAATATGTGTAAAAAGGGTGTGTTTTTTTCACGACCACTGAGAAATTTTAACAAAAGTATGCTGCAGAAATTTCAGGTAGACCCTAAATAATCATACTAACTTGTGGAAAATGGGCATCCCATGTCCCCTTTAAAAATCCTTACAACCCCCAAACTTTTGAAAAGCAGTGTAACTTGCAGCAATTATGATTATCTTAAAGAGATAGTTCACCCAAAAATGAAAATTAGCCCATTATATACACACCCTCCAGGCATCCTAAGTGTACATGATTCCGTCTTTCAGATGAATCCAGTCGGGGTTATATTAAAAAAATATCCTGGCACTTCCAAGCTTTAGAATGACATAGACAGGTGTATCTCTTCATCAGTCCAAAACAAGTCCAATAAAGTGCATCCATCCATAATAAAAAAAGTGCCTCACACAGCTCCGGGGGGTGAATAAAGGCCTCCTGCAGCGAATCAATGTATTTTTTAAAGAAAAATATTCATATTTAAAACGTAAGAATCACTTTAATCTAGATTGCACCAACTAGTCGTACACAGAAGCAGTTCCGAACGGATGAAATAGGATGTTTGTTTACAGAAGCAAAGGAAGCAAATTTTCCTTACTTTAGCAAAGGAAAACCAGTCTACTTTTGTTTTATATCGAAATCCTCTGACATTCTTCTTTACAAATCCTCTTTTTGTGTTTCTAATTCATGACCATTGTTTTGTTTTGGTCTCTCCCCTGCGCATCCGCGTTCATTACTTCTGAGTGGCGCATGCACAGCGCCGCCGTCAATCGATTCACTACAGGAAGCCTTTATTTACCCCCTTTTTATGGATGGATGCTTTTTATTGGACTTGTTTTGGACTGATATAGAGAAACACTCGTCTATGGCATTCTAAAGCTTGGAAGTGCCAAGATAATTTTTAATATAACTCCGATTGGATCCATCTGAAAGAAGTAAGTCATCTACACCTAGGATGCCTGGAGGGTGAGTACATAATGAGCTAATTTTCATTTCTGGGTGAACTCACCCTTTAAGTTATCAGGCATCATCTGTTACTCAAACTAAATAGAAATCACCATTTTTACACCATTTGTATATTAGGATTATGGATTATGCAAGTGTTCATGTCAAGATGTGGCACTGTCCTTAGAGAGCCAATGAAATGGGCAGCCCCGTCTGATGCTCACAGAGCATGAAGCAGCAAGTCTGCCAGCAGCAAGATCACTCTTTACTCTTTTTCCATCCTCTCCCTCTCTAGCACGAGGAGCTCATCCCACTTTAGTATAGTCATTTACCTACAAGCCTGTAATAAATACATTGTGATGGTCTAGCGTGGTTAAAGCTTGTATTTGTATCCTGAGAGGATGTTCAGGACCAGAGGGAATCCCTGCCAGATCTTGTCTTCTCTGTGCAGCTATTAGTCTTGATGAATATCTCCAGGCAGAACGGTGCCAGCTCTACAAAGCATTTAAACGACTGTTATGGCAGCAGACACATCAATACTGCCCTTAAAGTGCTGTTCGGTGTGTGATATACTACTGTAAGTGTCTCAATGAGATTTACACATGTCGATGCAGCCATAAAAAAGGTGTTTCTGATCTGGCAAGAGTGTGTATTTGTGTGCGTGACTCTGGGGTGACTGACCTTAAAAGTGTGAGTCACGAAGTACTTGTTCCAGATAACACTGAACACTTCATCCAGTATGTGATTGAATGAGTGTGCGTGTAAGCGACCTTGCTGTACCATCTGTTATGCTGTGAGATGTAGACCAGGCTAGGTCTGGGCCTCAAAGTACAGAATAAATAATCTGATTACAGCACTCTGGGATTAGCTCCTCCTAAATCGTCTCCATCACAAAAAAAGCCAGACTCACTTCATAGAGTTTATTAAAGCGAATACCAGACATTAACAAAATCATTATCTCTCAAACCAAAACCTAAAGAAATCAAATAATAATTTATTATGTATGTAATGTTTACTGCATATGACATCAGTGGTTCAACCAACACTTCGAGAATACTTTTTTTGCACAAAGAAAACAAAATTGACAACTTTATTCAACAAATTCTTTGAACCTCTGATGCCACATTGACTATTTTAATGATGTCCTTACTACCTTTCTGGGCCTTGAACATGTCAGTTGTGTTGCTGTCTATGCAGGGTCAGAAAGCTCTCGAATTTCATCAAAAATATCTTAATTTGTGTTCTCAAGATAAACAAGGTGTCTTACGGGTTTGGAACGACATGAGGGTGAATAAAATGACAGAATTTTTGGGTGAACTATCCCTTTAATAAAGACATTTTTTTTCTACTTAGGTCAAGCACTAAAAGACTTTGTGTAGAAAAAAAGAGTTGTCGCAATATAATTTCATTATGGTTGGCGCTTTCTAAAATTAACTTTAAACAAAGTCTATAATCCTTCTTGTTAAAGTATTACCTCTATATCCCCTCCTGTTCTTCTCTATCCATTATTTTATCCTTCCATCTGTCTATACTTCATCTACTCAACCCAGCAGAGCCAAGCAGCTTTGCCAGAGTGTGGGGCATCTGTGAGCATGTTTTTGATTGGAACAATAAATCACCGTCCCAAACTACAGTCACAGCAGGGCACACAGATTCTTCACGTCTCAAAAGGGTTGTCCAAGGATTCCTCTCTTTATTCTGTCTCACACACACATGCTGTACACACTTCATAAGCAGTTCCATCGCTTTTATCTCCCTAGTTAGTACTTTGTCACATTCTCTCTGACATCTGACACTTGTCAATCATCACAGCAGAGCCGAGGGTCAGCTGTGGCCCAGAATTCCTCCATCAGAATGGACTGATCTTTCTCTGCTCCTCTACCAACAAAGGAATGCATTAATAAATGATGGTGTGGTGTGGATGTGGAACCTGAACCAGGCCCTCCACGCATGTCCCCACCGATGGACCTGAGGGGGCAGTTACGCTACATCAACACTCGGGAAAGAGGAGGAGAGGGTAATCTGACCTTGAGTATCTGCTCCACTCACAGACGTCCCATGGACAGAATGTGATAACGACACCTAACTGATCCAGTCGAACCCAATTACAGCCTAAATGTGTCATTTTATGCAGACACAACAGTAAGCCACTTTTAAGTTGAGTTAAAAGTTTAAACAGATCATTCAGATCAAATTATTCAGACCCCTAAATGTGGTTCAATAACACTGATCCATTCAGAGTATAGGTATAAGACAGGAGTATGATTTATGGAGGTGCTCCCCTGTAAAACAGGCAGTCAATTAGCTAAACAGCTTCTGTAATATCAATCAGTAAAGTCATATTAGTACAAAGGCAGCTATAAAATGCACTTTTTATTGATTAAGTGCTCAACTGAAGGTGAAACGTGACCATCTGGATGTTATACAGGATGTTAGCTCAGTTATTCAGGACATGATGTTCAGAGAGGACGTATATTCATTAATCACATTACCAATTTATTAAAGGGATAGTTCATCCAAAAATGAAAATTACCTCATGATTTACTCACCCTCAAGCCATCCTAGGTGTGCAGACTTTCTTCGTTCAGACGAATGCATTGGGAGTTATTTTAAAAAAAATGTCCTGGCTCTTCCGAGCTTTATGATGGCAGTGAATGGCTGTTGAGATTTTGAAGCAAAATAAAGTGCATTCATCAACATAAAAAGTGCTCCACACAGCTCTGGGGGTAATAAATGCCTCCTGAAGTGAGTCGATGTGTTTGTGTAATAAAAATATCCATATTTGACGTCCTAAATCAAACGCTGGAACACCACTCTCTTGTGAACGTGTACGACAGTTAGCGAAGCTAGAGATTATGGTTTAAAATGTTTTAAATATGGATATTTTCCATATTGATTTGCTTCAGAATGCCTTTATTAATTCCCCTGAACCATGTGGAGTACTTTTTTTGATGGATGGATGCACTTTATTGGGCTTTTGAATATGAACACCGATTCACTGCCATTAAAAAGCTAGGAAAAGCCAGGGCATTTTTTTTTATATAACTCCAATTGTATTTGTCTAAAAGAAGAAATTCATACACACCTTGGATGGCTTTAGGGTTAATAAGTCATTGGGTAATTTTTATTTTCAGAACTATCCCTATAAATGCATTAATAAATCTAAAACACAATCTATGTTTTGAGGAGTAAAAGATAAATGAATTACTTTATTATAAATACATAAATTATCTAGATAAATAATAAATTACTTCAATATTTATATTGATTATACTTCATATACTTTTATTTACTACACACACACACACACTTATATAACATTATATACTTAGAATTATTATACTTTATAAACATTTTTTATTTTTTCTTTTAAACATTTTTGCAAAATTCTATTCATAACCATTCACTGACTCTACATCCTGAAACCAAATGTATCCCTATCAATGCAAAACCAGTTAACATAGCCCGACCTAAACATAATACTTCCAGACGTAACTCTATTCTAACTCTAACCATCCAATACAAGCCTGATTTGACTCTCTATATTAGGGGTACTCAACCCTGTTCCTGGAGATTTACCTTCCTGGGGAGCTCAGCTCCAACCCTGATCAAACACACCTGAACCAACTAATTTGGACCTGAAGGAGCACTTGATAATTACATACAGGTGTGTTTGATCAGGCACCCGTGTTCTATATAATCTTATTAAATTCTGCAATTGATTATGATCTAAATAATGATATGTTGCACATTACGGACGCTTTGTGTCCTCATCTTTGGGCACTCACTGTCCGTACCATCTGTACCCAGGTACACCATCAGCCCACTCACACTCTGGAAACGCAAGCTCAGCTAGGCTAATTACACGTAACAGGATCTGTGTCTCTTCCTCTACCTCCCCTCCTCCCGGCTACACCGTCCTGCGGCAGCACACCCCTCCCCTCCCACCGTCACTCACCTGCATACACACACTGATGGTGTATAGGCCACATTATACACATACAGTACTAGCACATCATCACGTGTTTGAAGATGAAATTTACATACTGTAATGCCACCAGCTGTTCTCTCTCTCTATTTAAATGGGTTTACACTACACTACAGGCATACAAGTTAACACTAATATTTTATATTTTATAGAGTGCGCAATCTTGATGTATGTTTCCTTCTGGTTGCTCTTTTCATAAGTGTATTATTTCTTAGGTTTTACAAAATGAATCCGTGTGAGGGACATACAATCACCTTTTTTTCATACTATGAAAGTAAACGTCTCAGACCTTCATTCTGCCTAGCATTATCTTTTATGTTCCACAGAAGAAAAAAAGTCATACAGGTTTGGAACTACTTCATGAGTATATAATGACAATTTTGTGTTTTTTGTATGAACTATCCCTTTAAGAGCTCATTTGAACTCCAAAGATACACGACCTCATTGAACTGTACTTCATTTCATCTATTCGCTTTCCGTATCCGCATGTCGTGCCTATCACAGGCCTTTACCGGGAATTTCCACTCGCGTGGCTCCGCCTCGTGTTTGACGCAGAAAAAGCGGCCTATAGGGAATAAAACAGCTGGGATGCTGATGGTGGTGCATTGCCACGAGCATCACTGCGACAGCAACCGGCACAGCACGCGGTAGCGACGTTAAGCAAACCGCTTTCAAACTTAACGAAAACTGCGCGAAAGTAACCAGTATATCTGTTTCATCCATTCCGTTTAAACAGGTAAACTTAGAAGCAAGCGCTCGCATTAATCAATGACTTGACAAAACTGTTTGCGTAATCATTTTATCGCTGCTCTAGTCATCAGTTTTGACGCATTCACTGCAGCGCGTCTGAGACATTCCGTACTGCGATGGAAACGGTTCTTTTCTGCACAGATAGCTTCAGCCGGTCTCTCCGGTTCCCTGGCAACGGCTATAAACTACATCAGCTGCTCTACACCGGCATTCTCGCTGCTGCTGTGCTGCTACGGGATGCACCTGCTTACTCACCACGTCATACAGACATGTCATTCCGATCATAACATGCTAAAACCTCGCTGACGAGGCAAATTGCGCAACTCAGCCTGACATTCGTTTCACCCCACCGCGGTGACACATTGTACTCTGATGAGTCTCCATTAGCCACAATTCAAATTCGACCTTTTCGGGTCATCATTCAGAATGAATTTATTAAATCTGTCCTGTCAGTGATCACCCCGGCGAGGTTATGTCACAGATGCAGGAAAATAAGCCGGCTGAAGTACAGATTCCCGGTAACCGCATTATGACGCATGGACTTCAGCGACGGACCGGCCGGCTCTGAGGTGTGTGTGTGTGTGTGCGTATGCACACCAACTTAAACACGCTCAGCAATGCCGGTTGTGTCCATAAATACTAAGATGATTCAAATTCACAATCAGTACATCCGTACTAACAATTCAGAACTGGAGACGCGCTGCGGTCAGAAAGTACAGATGAAAGGATGTAAAGGGGGTGCTATATGGGAAATCCACAAAAACAGTTCTAAAACATCTAAAAACAACCAGACAAACAACTTCTGAGCATAAATAAGTAGAAAAATACATCACGTATTTATCAGGCAAAACCAGAATTACGCAGCGCTGCCCTGTGGAAAGTCTAACTAGCATAACCCGATTAAACTGGCACGTTAGGGTTACTAAAATAACCGTCTAGATATTATCATTCAGACAACACCGACAAGCTTTCAATTAGGATATCAGGTGTTACATTATCTGCGTCTCCGCTGACTATGACGACAGCATCTAAAAGTTTGAAAAAGCAGTTCCTTTGCATTCGCTGCTAAGCGTTCATAGCCTGTAAGAACGATTTGAGATTTATAGCGTTTAATTTGTAGCGTGTGGTTCCAGAACGTCCTGTCCCGTCAGTTTGTCGCAGTCTGGAAATCCGCATATAAGTCAATGTCATTCTGACACTTTTAGCCTAACATGACGCAGCATTTAAAGTTTGATCAAAACAGTTTACATTTATTGGAAACATTGTTTTAAGTCGTTTCTATTCGCTGTGATGCAGTAAAAGAGAGATGTCGTTCTTACCCCCATGGTTGCGCAGTCAGTCCGTTCTCTTCAGGTAATATGAGAGTGATGGAGATAGTGACAGCCTTTCACGAAGAGAGAATGTCAGTCATCAAAAATGATTTTAAGAAAGACGAACAATTATAGCAGGTTTAAAAACTTTGTCTCACTGCTTTACCTCGGCTCCGCGTATACTTTCACGTCAAGGTAGGTTATAAAAGAAGTTAGGCTATTCGTTCCAACATTAAGTTAATGAACCTGACAACTTTGTAAAGATTAAACAAACTAAATGGTCAAATGAAATTCGACGGCGAGGCAGTGCATTTCGCAGGGATGCCGGTCTCGTGCACTGCTCTTCTTATTTGCGATAAAGCCGGCAAAACTAAGAAGCCGCACTGCCGCCTTTTTATGATCTGGTGTCCCTCCGCGGCACCGCCAGCTGCCGCACCACTCCGCCTGGAAAGAAGCGCCGGTGGATGTGAGAGATGCACTTCTCCATCCGACCGACCTCATAAAAGAGTACCTTGCGAGAAACGCCCACATTCACGCTCTCAGCCAACAGACGCACGCACACCTTGATATCGACGTGGCACCTGGCCAATAAACGCGCAGGCAGCAGGTACAAGCCACCAATCGGAAGCGGCTAAAGCTCCTCCTGCGGTACTGCAGAATTCCAAAGGTGACAGTCGCACAGCATCACCGTGTGCTCTGAGAAAATCTCTTTTTTGATAAAAAGGACTAAGAATAAGCTAAGTCATAATCGGTGTGATTGCATGATTAATGTATCGTAAACGTGTTTGGTTTATTGTTGTTTCGGTGTATTTTTTTAAGTATGTATTAAATTTGTGAGAGGATGAGAACACAGCTGCAGTTCTAGCCGACACTGCAGTAGGCCTTAAGCACACTATGTTCAATAACTGTCCTTTCATACTTTAACATGGTAACATCTTAGACATTTTTTTTATTATAATCTAATGTTTCATGTATATTATCATTTGTTGTGATTTTACAGTTATCAGATTGATTTGAATGCACCAGTTTTGGTCTCTTCATTATTTGTGGTGTATGTTGTGTATTTAATTTTTTATTTAACTATGGAACAATGAAATAATTTTGTAGCTTGTTGAGAAATAAGAATGACTAATGCTTCACCTATGGCAAATATCTCTTGCTAAGCTTAATTTTATACACACTTCGTTCTGTACATTCTGTACTTTTCCTTGAACTCTCCTATACCAAACACCTATACCACATATCATAGCATCATAACTTCATCTACCTTTGTAAATCTTAATTTCTGTTTCTCTAATGCTATTATTAGCAGCATCTACAATACATCCAGAGTACAGTATAATGAACATGTTAACTGTGGGAGTAGCTTCATACTGCATACTGATTTAGAGTACATTGAAACAAAACAGATGATTGCACACAATATATCACAAGTTCATTAGAAAGAGATGAAGAGAATTAATCAAAATGTGACCTCAAACTCGGCGACCCTGAAAAGGTCAACCCTTACAAAGCAAACACATGCTGTCACCTTAAAATAGCACAGATGCCCTTTAAGTATTTATGTCTCTTAACAAGGACATAAATACAAATTTCATAAGTTAAAGAAAACATATGCATAAATGTCAGGCTATGTGTAACAGACTAACATTTTTTATCACAGCTAGGGTGTAGTATCCAGGATACAGCCTCGTACTCCAGACACCCAGAAGGTGCCAATAATTACAGATGCTCAACAGCATCTTGCTGGCTGCTTGACTTTCGTCTTAGTCAGACCCACCATCTACAGATCCTTCTGTAGATATATTTCATGTCAGCCATTGACTCCCATATAAACACATTTAACTTCATATTTTCTGAATATATGCACTAGCACACACATGTATAGGGTCAGTGGGTTGATTTGCAATGGAAAGTGATTCTGTAATATGCAGGGGAGACACATTGTGTTTTTTATGGTTAAAAGTGCTATGAAACTCACAGTATTTGCTTTGAAAGCGAAAGTAAATTTGTATATCAGTGTTTATGTATGTGTAAAAATACTGGTGTTTAGCTTCATTTTAAACAAAGCCCTTAAAGGTTATGTAGACAGCACTGTCTGTGGCATATTACTGATAAAGTTCTTTCTGAATTTTTAAAAAAACAAAATGGCTGACACCATGTATGCTCTATCCTTCTTTAACCTTTGGCAGCATCCCCCCTCGCTGCAGAGAGAAGTGGAAGGGGGAAAAAATCTCCGTCTCCACGGCAACTGCGGTCAGGTGATCTTATCTCTTAGTCATAATGCTGACTCAGAAAATGGGGGATCGAGGAAGAGAGGGAGACAGTCAAAGAAACCCTCATTTTAATCTGTGACAGTTACATCACCGTGTGAAGTAGCGTGAGAACATTGCTGCTAATTCGTGCGTGTGAAAACAGAATCCCTCATTATCTCAAATCTGCTTTTAATTTAAGATTAATAAGAACTCTGAAGTGACCTGTATAGTTAGGAAAGTGAAGGAATGAACTTTGATGACAACCCAAGAAGAGGTGAAGGATGGGGATCAGAATAAAAGGGGAGTTAACTGCTATAATGTCAATGCAAATGCTTAAGTAAATTATGTTCAAGCTATAAATGTATACATCAAATGTATGACTACATAAATTGATAGGTATTCATTTTCATATTCTGTACATCTTATAAATAGTTAGTGATGGGAATAACGGCGTTATAAATAAACGGCGTAACGGCATTACTTTTTTAAGTAACGACTAATCAAACGAATTACTGTTTACCCTGTTACAACGCCGTTCCCATTACTGACAATAAAATGCGGCGTTACTATAATTTTTGCGTTGCGTTCTTCTTCTGAGGTAAATTCTGGGTTATTCCTCTCAGCGCGTCTTCTTCCAGAAATGAAAGTAGCCGAAATTAACTTGATGAATGTTCACATCTGTTTACAATGTGGGTGACTGCCTACATGTCAGCGCGTCTCATGTGGATGTTTAAAATGTGGAAAAGCAGAGCCACCTGTAGGCGTTGTTACATTAGAGATGAGTTTAGACGGTAAATACTGGAGCTCGCGTTGGTATCATGGTATCGGATTATTTAATCAGAGAATATTTGTTTTCGACGTGGCTTCATTTAAAAGTAGCCATTTCAAACTTTCTATACATATATTTCTCGTGTCTGTGAGGCATGTATTTGCGGAGATTCAGGTTGTTTTATTTACGTGTCTGTGAAGAGAGGTAATGGAGACCGA